>PVIU01003298.1:0-149488 GCA_004026605.1 Ondatra zibethicus
ATTAGCTGGGTGGGCTCTTGCTCTCAGGGCATCTCTCCTGTGATAGTGCAGAGCACAGTCAGGGGCTTCTCTTTAATGGAGCCAATTCTTTTAACAGCTACAGTCCTTTCCTAGCACATGTCCTGGCTGCAATCTCAAGATTTTCCACTCCAAAGTAAGCTGTTTTTCTTCTCCCACTTGTTGCTTCATTGCAGATTTTCAGAAGAGTAATCAGTAATAACTATTTCACAGAAGCCGATGCCGGGAGGTCTTGAAATTCCCACTACCAAAATTAGCCTCTTGCTTTGAAATTCAGCTTCATGCAAATTCTCAAAAACAGGTGGGATGCAGCCAGTTTCTTTTCAAAAACATCACATGACTGGCCTCCAGGCCAGCTGCTACCTAGAGTCCCCGTCCTCCTCAGGAGCTAGGCTCTACTGTCTGCATTTATACTGGCATTCTTATATTTTATTCCAGTCTTTGGGACAGGGTCTCACTATATAGCCTTGGCTGGCCTGGAACTCACTAGACCAGACTGGTCTCAAACTCTATAGAGATCCACTTGCCTCTGCCTCTGCTTCCCCAAGTGCTGGGGTTAAAGTTACTCAACTTCTCTCTGCTTTACCTTCCAGGCTCCTACTGGAACAACCTGTTAAACTCTGCTACTAATGATTATGACTTTTCAAAAAAGTTCCAAAATCTTCCAAACAATGTCATTGTGTGCTCAACTCCGTGCCCCTATGGGGCATTTCTGTGCGGACTGAGAAGGCAGGCTCAGTGAGCGCACTGGAAAAGCTGGAAGGCAGGGCAGCTTACATACGGCAGCCAGAAGGACCAGCCTCTGTGTGGGCTGGCAAGAAATATGAAGAATAGCAGATTAAAAACTGGAAGATGTTGAATTTTATCTCTAACTATGAGGATAAGCCAAAAGTGTGAGGCAGAGGGTGTTTTCTTTGTCTAAAAATGTGCTATTTTTGCACAGTATAAACACCTGGACAGGAGTATTTTTGAAAGAGAATTCAATCATAACTGTACTGTTAGAGCCAGACAGCCTGTAAATAATTTCAACCGTGAAAAGTGAGCCGTGTACAGGAAGTAAGTCTGGGAAGAATGAATCTGCTGGTAACGAATCCTCAGCTTTCTTTACTTCAAGTCTTCGTTTCCCACAGCGAGCTCTGCCTCTTAAAAAACATGGCTCCTGGCTCACAGAAAACACTGGCTCAGCTTCTGCCTGGGAAGACCAGTTGTAATTTTATTTTCTACATTTATATGAATTACTGACTCAAAGAAAGGATTTTAATTTCCGACAGAGAAATGCCTAAGTTTTAAATGCTCTATTGTGCTCCCTGTGTTTGAGCTTCCCTTCTCCGTGGTTTAGCTCCGGACGTGACAGGCATAAAAAGAAGGCGCTAAGCCATGTTTTAATAACTAGAAATCATTATGCCTTCTTTTAAGTCGCCAGATCCTTAGTTTAATCTTTTTAAGAGCTGATAAAATCTTTATTCCTGAGTTTTCAAAATACAAAGTATTGCTGGCCTCAAATGCACAGCAATCTTCCTGCCTCAGCCTCCTGAGTGTTGGGATTTCAGACATGATATGCCACGCCTGATAGGTTCCTAATTTCTATTTTTCATTTCAGAATGAGTCCATCTTCTATCATAGTCTGTTGTGATAATTGCTTGCATATCATATTTTTTGATTGGCCATTATGTTTCTATATTTATAAATAAAAAAAAGTTCATTCGCTCAAAGCCGATGATACTATTTAAATTTAAGTCAGGTGTGATAGCCTAGACCTATATTCCTAACACCTGGCAGGTAGAGACAGGAGGATCAGGAGTTCTAGGTCAGCCTATTATTACATGACAAACGACAACCCCATGTAAAAAACCAAAACAATCCCTATAAATTTTTAAATCATTGACACTTTATAATCCTAAAAATGCTGACAAAACTACCAACAAGTTTTGATCTAGCAACAAATCCGTAGCACTATACCCTTCCTAGTAAAATGCCTCTGCTGTATCACTGCGGAGTCGACGAGGGATGTGTGGATTGCGCGTGTAGCTTGTTTCACTGACTCTAGGATGCACGTGGCTGAAAGAAACACCTTTCCTCACGCCTCGCTGGGAAGAGGCTGCCAATCACCCTGCTTCATCCAACCGGCATGCTTCTACTTCCACAGATATTAAAATGTGAATCTCAAAACTCAGTGAAACATGCCGCTTATTTAGATTCTGAACACCTGTTACTATTTCATTCTCGTCTTTCACATAAATAAGTCATGATTTAGTTATGCAAAGCAAACTTTATTTCTGCTATAGATGACAACATATTTCTCTAAGAAAGTTTTATTTCTGCTATTCACAACAACATATTCTTCTAGGAAACAATTACTATATTAGTTACCATTAAGGTCGGACAAAAATATAAGTCAGAAATCCCA
Source organism: Ondatra zibethicus (assembly GCA_004026605.1). NCBI lineage: Eukaryota > Metazoa > Chordata > Mammalia > Rodentia > Cricetidae > Ondatra > Ondatra zibethicus. The sequence goes on from PVIU01003298.1 coordinate 2,426, forward strand.
GGAAGCAATGGTGTGTAGACTATCAGATATGTGAAAAAAGAAAAAAAAGCTGTCAACTGTCCACAGGGAGTTCGTCCAGTCACATGTTTCAGTCAGTCAGCTGAGGACTATGTCATTAGTTAGTCTTTGTTCTGTAGAAAGAACACAATACAAGTAAGAAAATCATCACCTGGAAGGGAATAGCTTTTGTAGTTAGTATTCCCAAACGGTCGGGGATTCTCTAGCTTCTATACAGCCAGTCTGATCCATTCAATCATAAATGTCACCAAGTAAACAAAACCAAACTTACTCAGAAGGTTGGTGCCCTCAGGGACTGGATTTCTAGAGGGAAAGTTCTGTGAATTAACTTAGAACAAGATGCTGTGAAATATTAAAATTTCTATTTGCCTCAAATAGAAAGAGAAAAAAATTATGAACACAAGACTTATCTCCAAATAGAGCTCAATTAGTTCAACACTGACTCTTAACTTGTTTCTTATTTCTTAGGTGTGGCTCACTTAGTCCCAGGCGTATTCCTTGGAAACAAAAGCAACCAACATCCAAGAGCCCTTGTACCAACCACACCAAAGAAGTTTTTCTTGTTACAGCCATGGAAAGTGTCGGAGTCTATCATACTACTGTTGTGAACCTGAAAACAAGATCATTCACTGACTGAGACAGGGTCTCACTATGTCTTCCAGGATGGCCTTCCACTCTTGAATTTATTTGACTCTGCGGCCTCAGTCTCCCAAGAACTGCAACTATAGGTTCAGGCCACCAAACCTTACTTAATGCAACCCAAAAGGTAGAAAATCTCACTATGATAACCAAGGTAAACAGAGGATGTGTAGCAAAAATCAATGCCATGGTGCATTAGAAGACATCCAAATTGTAGCTATTTCTATCCTAAGGAAGTCACCATTTGCAAGCTATAGGACCTCTTTTGATCTCTGCCCTGAGAGCTATCTTGATTCAATAACGGGAAAGGGCCAGATTCACGCTGTGATGGCTAGTCATGCTGACAGCTGTGCAGTTCCTCAGACTGGGAAGCCAGGTGAGTGCACAGCAGCGTAAAGAAGCTGTCATAGTTTAGAGCTTGGGTCTCAGGGTCCCACAGGCCTAGGAGGTAGTTATGCATCATCCAGCTTTGGCCTTCTGACCCCTGGACGGGAGGACATCTGAAAGGCTGTGCTAAAGACACACACGTCAGAGTCTGAGTCCCATTTACAAAGCCTTTCTTTCAGTCTCCGGGCCTCACAAAAGATCTAGGGGAAAACCAGGCCTCTGACGGGAACGGACCTACACAGACTTAGGTATTAGAGGTGGGTCTGGTCCAAGTCTGCTGCAAGCTCGTTCACACTCTAATGCCCTCCCTCCACACCCACGCTAACCTCAGTCAGCATTTCTGCTCCAGTATCCTGAGTGCTGAGATTATGGGCCAATAATTCCCTTTAAAATGTAAATTATCATTGGGAAAGGGTCAACTATGAGAGTACTTCATGCATTTTCTTGTACTAGGAAGTTAAAATTATTGCCCCTTTAAAGGACAAAGATCCCCTGAACAAAAGCAGTCATTGTCACTGATGCGCTCAAACATTTAGACATGGGGTAAGTGTAATCTTTGCAGAACATTTTAGAGGACTGTTTGTTTAAACAGAATTAAATTAATTCTCTTTCACTGGTAACTTAATATTTTTAGAGCTACACTGGCAAGCGTTTGGAGTAATGAGTGTAGATTTTGTCATTAATAAGACATTTAAGAGCATTTTTAAAGTGGGCATTTTTCACTGCCAAATGACTTCTATGAAGGAGGAACTAATGACTTGCTTTGCTTTACAAAAGCAGGGTCCTCAGTGGTGAGGCCTACAGTGATTAATTCTGACAGTTACGAGCACACAGCAATGAACTGGACGCAGCTGACATGTAGCAGTGCCGGGAGGGTGATGAGTGTAGGAAACAGGAAAGAGATTGTCCTTGAAACTCAGAATTCATTGGAGAAAAACAATCTAAAGATGATGTCTCCCTTAAGTCATAGCTAAAACCCATCACAGAAGAAGATTGAGTTTTAAAAACTACTCAGTAGAACAATGAATCCCTATGTTGTTCAGTATTCGTGAGAAAGAAGGATTTAGCAGTGGTCAGAGTTCTCTAGAAATACATAGATGCACATGGAATACTTTTTGAATGTATACCTTTAAAGTGTAAGCTCGTAAGTTTAAGTTCAGAAAGACACCAATATTTAGGTTTAAAAGGTCCAAATATATATATTATTTCATACTGTTTCTCGTTAGTAAGAAGTCAGAAGATTACTTTTTAAAGACATATTCTATTATTACATGTAAGTAGTTACGTGTCTGTCTGTGGGTGTGTATGCATGACTGAATGTGTTTAGAGTTCAGAAGAGGGCACTGGATTGCCCTAGACCTTTAAGTACACACAGGTGGCTCTAAGCAGCCTGATGTGGGTCCTCTGGAAGAGCAGCACCCTTAGCAGCCAAACTCTCTTTCCAGCCCTGACTTTAAACAATTCTTTAAATTTAAAAAATATATTGGCCAGGCAGTGGTGCACATGCCTATGATCCCAGCATTTGGGAGGCAGAAGCAGGTGGATCTCTGTGTGTCTGAGGCCAGCCAGAGCTACAGAGCAAGTTCCAGGACAGGCTCCAAAGCTACAGAGAAACCTTGTCTAGAACCACCCACCAAACTAAACAAACAAATAAATAAATAAATTGCAAAACGAACTTGGCTTTATTTATAGGGTTTAAGCCAACATGGTTTTAACTAGCTTCTAAAGTCCCCAAAGGAAAATCACCAGTACTTACAGACATCATTCCTGTCAAACTCCTTGGCTAGTAGGAAGAAAGACTCACCAAGACTCAGTAAGTTCTCTGCCTCTTTTTGGACTCTTCCCGCGGGGAGTCCGCCAGCATGACCTTCAGTCTGACCCCGTTCAGAATCTTTCCATGCAGCGCTGTGATTGCGTCATTGGCACTTATCCTATCTGCATACTTGACGTAGCCCACGTTTTTTCCTGACACAAGGTAAACTTCGATCAGGTTACCGAAACGGCTGAAAAAAAGTAAAAGGCCAAAGCATCAGAGACAGACGGACGCTCTCAGAAGTTCTAAACACAGCAAGTTCTTGACTCTTCCCCAGCGCCTATGGCCAACATCCGGCTGCTTCAGGCGCTCTGCAACCAGCTCCCTCTTCAGGGGCGCCCTTAGCGCTGCCAGGGGCTCCCTCCTCTCCAACATTCTCTTCCTGCCTCTCCTTACCACACGGCTGCCCTCCCTCCCCACTCTAAAGCTTTCTTCAGGTTACCCCATGGTTGCCCTCAAGAGTTCCACTTCGCCTCCCAGGTGAACATGAACTTAACTTTCAGGACAGTAGTAAAATGTTTGCTTACGTCACAATTAGCACCCGAGTCCAGGGGCTGCCTGGCACAGAGAAGTGGCTCAAAAACAAAACAAAACCTAAAGCTAAACTAATGAGGCACATAAAGGTCAACATACTATCGCTGCATGCCTGATGTCGTGTGGGTCTTTAACATGCTTCTTATCTGCTTAACTCACTAATACTCTTAGAAGGCAAAAGGAAAATGTCTTTTTAAAAAAGCTAAGGTAAAAAAAGAAAGGGTAGGGTAGATATAGTTATATTAAAATAAAAGAAATAGGCATTTTCCCCTCCCTTTCCTTTTTACACTTATTATATATTATCCCCTATAAACAAGTGATTTGCTCTACACAACATAATCCTCAGGATCCAATCAAGCGCTGGCAAAATGTAAAATATTTAGCAAACTGTTCATTCGCCTGGATCACAACACGAGGAAAGCGGAATGTGCAGACAGGCCTATGCGAGCATCTTCTCCCAAGGGACGAGGGATCTGTCCATTCTACACCTCAGTTCTTAAAGACCATCCTGCGTGTCTTATCTTCAAAACAGAAAAAAAAAAATCACAGGAAATTCTGGTAGCGGTTAGGATATGTACCCAACAAAGGAATGATTTTTTTGAAATCTATGCCCTGGTAATACTGAAGCATACATTGGCAGCCCATATATGGCGGTTCTGTTGAACTTGTCCATATTGGGTTTCATTCATGGTCTAAGTTGATGAAGATGACTGACCAGGTCTCTTCCTCAGCAGAGCACCAGATCCCATTACAGGTTGCTGGGATTGGAACACAGGATCTTTGGAAGAGCAGGCAGTGCTCTTAACCGCTGAGCCAGGGGGGTGCGGCAAAGGAAGTGATGGAAAATTGAAAAGATTACGAAGGAGTCTTTAAAACCTCAGAACAGGCTGTCTCTCAGTGGCCAGATCATGAGAATGGCGGTTCCTTGCTTAAATTCATCGAATGTACTTGTTTTTACCTACCAACGTGTAGCTTTGTAGAAGCGAATCTTACCAGAATATATCCTCCAACACGTCTAATGGCAAAGGATGAGGATTGAACACAATAAAAAGTCTTTCTTTCACGGGCGTTTCGGGAGGGGCTTTCTTTTTGCACGACGGAAGTGCAACATCTGTCTGGATTTGTGGCAACTGTGACCCAGAACTTCCTCCAAACTGCTGTGGAAGAGTCAGGCACAGAGGGAGAGAAATAAGATCGCTATTCAGGGATTTGGGGCCAAGAGCTAAGATGTATGTCACAGCACCATGAGGTCTTTTACAATAGTTCTGAAAATGTTTTCTTTATTAATAAACAAATGTCATACTTGGTGACCACATTACAGAGGTCACATTCTCACACACTCACCAGAAATTGCTGCTGACTTGGGTCACTCCATACCATTGATGTGAGCTGTGAAGTCACCATCTGGGTGGCCATTTTTCTGATGAGACTGAAAACAACAACCGACAATTTACAGAAAACTAGGAATATTCACCATCTTAACTGTGCTTTGCTTGATGTGACTTCCTCACCTGAGGTTAACTGTTTGTTTCTAGTCTTCAAGCCATGGTCATGTCCACCCACAGCTAGGACATTCCTGGAATGCTACTTACTCTGCTGCGTTACTTCCGTCATCCAGGAAGGAAACCCCTATCCGATTCCCTGGGGGGTACTGGAATCCGTGCAATTTGTATTTTGCATAAATAGCAGATGCTACGTTAAAATACTGAACCACACCGTGACCTGAAACAGAAAATGCACAGAGATGGAAAAGGCAGCAGATGGCGGGTGTCCATAAGGCCCAAGTTACAATGTACTCTGAGGTGCAAAATACAGAACTCTGATTATCACACAACTAATAAAGATAAAATCAAAGGGAGCAGAAGACAAAGCTCTGTTAAACACACAGGCAACATTATTTGTAGGCATTAAAGTGTAAGCCAAATTTTGGTAAAAGAGAAACATAGTACTTTAAGAAAATATAGTACCAGCATATATTTCATCCAATGAATTGAATTTTAAGACCACCCCACTTTTTCTTAGCAGGAACTTGATATGTAAGCCAAGCCATTGGCCTTTAGCTTACAATCCCACTGCCTCTGTGTCCCAGCGAGGACAGTGAGGACTGGGACTACAGGCACTCACCACCAGGCCCAGTTTAAGTCTTTAAAAGAATATCAATATACACAAAAACCAGAACTTTTTTTATTGTTTTTTGTTTTTCGAGACAGGGTTTCTCTTTAGTTTTGGAGCCTGTCCTGGAACTAGCTCTTGTAGACCAGGCTGGCCTTGTACTCACAGAGATCCGCCTGCCTCTGCCTCACAAGTGCTGGGATTAAAGACATGGGCCACCACCGCCTGGCAAAACCCAAACCCTTAACTCATTGAAATGAGGAGATTTCCCTGTTACACTGTATACTCAGCTGGCTGAAACAGTGGAGGAAGGTGGTACGCCTGAAAGCAGCAGGTGGGTGGCAGGGTCTTAGGCTACAAGTTGCCCATTTCACATTCCTTTGATGAGATTTCCCCTCTGGGGACAGATTTCAATTAAGGGGCAGCACTGGAGGGAGGGAAAGATTCATCTTGGAGACCAGGAGCTCATGACACAACTAAAGGGTTTCCACCACCTGTACAGATCAGGGCTCAGTGTCAACTCAACACATCCTACAGACACCTGGGGAGGGAGAAACCTGGCTAAATCACTGCCTGGATCAGAACACCTGCTGACAGACCTCTGGGGAATGCTTTGGGTGAACTGATACACCTTATTCTGCAGCAGATCCGAGAATGTACAGAGAGATGTAGAGCCCTTAGGACACAAGAGAGTTTAAGAAAAGGAGACTTGGAGGGTGCATGGGGAGGAAACTTTAAGCATTTTATAACTTTGCTAGCATCAATCCAAAGGGTAAAGACAGACCCTAGCCTGGGCACTGTTGTTCAACAATGGGATAGAGAGAGTCCTTTATTTTGTGAGTGAAAATATTTTTATGGTGAACGACTTTTAAAAAGAAGATACATTCTTGGGAATTTATTTACAAAGGATTTAACTATAAAGTAGAAAAAAGGATCTGGAGAGGGTAATGGGTAGTAATGAGATTAAAGTACATGGTATACCTAAAGAAAAATGTCATTGTGAAAATAATTACTGTACAGTAAACATATGTATGTTTAACAGAAGAATAAAAAATTAACTAGAAAAAAATAAAATATAAACTTTCTGGAACATAAACAGTATAAAACATGTGCCATGGATTAAAAACAACAACTACAGAAAAACACAGTCAGCGTAACAACAGCAAAACCATCATCTTACCATAATTTGAATAAGGATCTCGTTGAACCTCACAATACTCCAGGCCTGGGACTATGTCAAAAATGCTGAAGAGCTGCTCCTCCGTGAAGGGGACTCGCGACACGACTGACAGGCGCTTGGAGACGGCCTCCTGGCCTCTGTCACTCTTGTCAAAGCTTGAAAATTCAGACTGTTGTTCTCCAACTATACACACACGTAAAAGTAAATCATTACATTTTTATACACTAAAAATTCATGTAACCATTTTGTAGACGGCTATTTGAAGTGCACTGTGCCAAACAAAGACACTGTATTTTGTGGTATTCTTTTTAAAAATACATTTTTAATTTTATTCTTTGAGAATTTCTTACATGGATGCAATACATTCTAATCATATCTATTGTCCCTACTTTGTAGTATTGTAATATTCTACAGCCATAAAGAACACATGACCAGAAAACAGATAACTTCTCTACTAAACTTCAACACAGAACAACTATAGGAATGTCTAGTTAAACACCATAGGATGGAGCTGAGTATACAAAACTGCAAAATATGGCAAGAATTTTATCTGAAAAGTTATGTCAATGACAACCAGGAACCTTGATTTCTCCATTTCCCAGCAGCCTTTTCCAGCTTCTCCTCCTTTCTGTAAACCAAACTTTAAGGCAGCATACCAAACAGATATCTGTGTAACATTTTTGTACTTTTGCTTGGCTGCACAAAGGCAGAATTCTCTCTCTCTCTCTCTCTCTCTCTCTCTCTCTCACACACACACACACACACACACACACACACACACACGCACACATGCATGGGCGCAGTAGTGACACAGGTTAGTATGTAGATAATATGTAGCTAGCCAGAGAAATCTATATTGGAAATAAATTAAAGAAAATAAGGGTTAAATATTAAGTATATTAGAAGTACTGACCAACTTCTCAGGAAAAACAAAACAAAACTACATATAAGATTTTCATTCACTCGGTAAGATTTTCAGGTTGCTGACTAAAGAACAGCTTGAGAATTAAATTAGATCACACACACTCAACGCTGCTAACGTAGAGGTAAAGGTGGTCCGCTCACCGAAGGGAAACAGGTTTACTCTCGGTTCATGGCCCAGAGCCTCCTGCCTCATGCTACTGTAATAATCTTGCTCCGGGGACTCGGATACTTTATTTTTAGGTTCAGCCAAGAGCGCTCTGAAACCTGAAAATGAGAAGCCATGAATTTTCAAGCTTCATAGCAAATTTAACATATTTGGATTTGAGGACATAGTTTTAGCAATACAATTATATAACACAGAATCTACACAGTGGCCATCTTCATCAGACCGACTTCTTCGTTTCATGGTAAAGGACAAAAAGTAAATGAGAAAACCACAAACAAAAACAAGCCAACAACCCCCCGAGTAAAGGTCATCAACACAGATGAGAAAGGTCAGCGGTGCTGTGCCACCCCCCAAAGACGGCATCATTTCCTTAGGACTAAAACCTCACTGGGCATCTTCACATTCAAGCTTTTACCAGCCTGCTTCCTTCATCTGTGCTTAGCATGTTACTCTGCACGCTAACGTCTCTGCCTGTTTTTAAGTTACATCTTTAATCACGACAGTTCTGTAACTGGTCCCCTTACTCTAGATTGGGAGTTCTTACTTAGGGGCCCAAGAATTAGCTTCAGACAGTGGAAGAGGGAGAGACAGGTCACGGAATGCAGACCGCCAACACCCACACAGAAAGCCAGGGGAGTCCAGGCATGACTATAATTCCAGCATTAGGGAGGCAGAGGCAGGAGATCAGGCTAGCCAACTGGTGAGCTCCAGGTTCAGTGACACCCCACCCCCCGCAAAAAACAAACAAACAAAAAACCCAAGGTGAATAAGTCAGTATCTGGCCTCCACACACACCCTCCCCAAGCCCCTACACAAAATGGGAAGGTTCCACAAACCCTCTAAAACAAAATGCTCATCCACACTATGTAAACACGGGTGAACAAAATGCTCATCCACACTATGTAAACATGGGTCATGGCATTCATGTGGCTCAACGGCCGCAACCGTGGCGGACTGGCCGGCTCGAGCTCACTCGGCATTTACAGAGGCGCTACGGCCATAGGAGGGATTCGGAGGTGATGGAAATAAGATATACTTGTTTTCAGCATTTAAAGGTGGTCTTCTCTTCTTTATTTTCTAGGTCTTAGCCGATACAGACGTAAAGATTTCCACTGCCAGCGCTGCCAGTTACCTCATTTACACCTTCCTCTTAGCGTGCTGGGAGCACACCTTCCTCTTAGCGTGCTGGGGAGCACACCGGAGGGAGTCGATTAAGACTGACTGAGGGACTCAGAAGGGCCTAAGAAAGAAACCGTGGTGTGGACTTTACAGGCACCTAAGAATTCTGCTGATCAACAGCAACTCCTTCCTGGAGATACAGATTTTTATAACACTCTAAAGTCCAGTAATTCATCACACCTCTCATTTCTCAAAGTCAACCTCATGTATAACGTCAAAGTGAGCTTCAAGTTAACCATCGGGGATAGCGAATCCCACCAGCCTGTCCTTAACTTGTATGTTTGTTAGCGTATTAAGTCCTGGTTAGGGTTTAGAATCCCACAGCCCATCCCTAACTTGTATGTTTGTTAGTGTATTAAGTCCTGGTTAGGGTTTAGAATCCCACCAACCCTATCCTTAACTTGTATGTTTGTTAGTGTATTAAGTCCTGGTTAGGGTTTAGGCTGAATAGGAACAAATACCAAGAATAAGATTTGCTGGGCACGGTGGCATATGCCTATAAAACCGGCACCCAGGAGGCTGAGGCAGGAGGATCACAAGTTCACGATCAGGCTGGGCGATATAGCAAGATCTGTCTTAAGAAAAACAACAAGGGAAAATATTTTTAAAACCTAAAAGGGTCAATCAATTTTTAGTACTTTAAATTACAAACTATTTTTTTAAAGCCCCAAACCTATGCAAATAACAAGCTCAAATATACCCTGTGCTTACATTCTGACAACTCTGTCACCAGGATGGCTTCTGCACATGTCTGATTCCTAAGTCCAAAATGTTTCCCTCCTTGAATCATATGGAAATACTCACTACTTATTTAACTTTAGCAAAAATCTAGTCAAAGACTCCGTTATAATATTGAGAGTTCTTTTTTTTTTTAACGCATGCATTTCTCTGAATGAGAATTCTTTTTTAAAAAGCCTTTTAGCAAGGTTAAAGAACAAACAAACAAACAAACACATCTGGAGCTGGAAAGATGTGGCACAGTGGTTAGGAACACATTTGCTCTTACAGAGGACCTGGGTTCTCTTCCCAACACCCACACTGTGGCTCACAACCACCAGTGACTCCAGTTCCAGGGGTTATGATCTCCTCCTCTGGCCTCGGTAGACACTGCATCCACGTGGAACACAGATGTGTCTTCGAGCACAACCGCACACATAAAATAAAGCTTTTAAAAAAATCATTCTTACTTCTATCACAGTTTTCTATTGCTTGGGCAGCTTGTGATGGTTTTAAATATCGCACGTAGCCCAGACCTTTGCTTTCTCCAGTGACTTTATTCTTAATAATGCTGCAGTACTCGATATCGCCATACACCTACGAGAGTTAAAAGATATTACCTCAGGAGGCTCAAAACTAATGACAGAAAAGACACCTCAAAATTTAAATTTTTACTTACTTCTGTCTCATGCATGCAAGCAAAGCAATCCTTCAAGGCTACACCGACATTCTGCACTGCAGATTTCGCAGACAGTGAAGCTGAGCCCACAGAAACCACATACCTTGCCTATACCACAGAGAAACTAAGCCGGGAGAGAAAGAACTTATCCACATGGTCTTGCTCAGTAGAGGGCTGTGAATGCTTTGGAACTGGGATTTGGAGATTCAAATCCTAACTGAGCTACTTAATAAGTAGGCAGGTGGCAACCGCCTCTGTGCCAGTGTCTTTTGCGGCACTGACCTCAATGGATTGCTAAAGGTTAAATGGACTAATTTGTGTTGAATGCCTAAGAGCCTGGGAAATACCAAATATGCAGCCATGATTGGTGAAGCTGCTTAGGAGTCTCTAACAGTATCATGAACGTCTGGATGCTCTTCTGAGGGGCAGTTCAAAGTCAAACACTATGGCTCCCTCAGGAGATTAGTGCCGAGTGAGAAACACACTATTGTTTACTCCGGCAGACACATGGGATTATAAACTCATAGCATGTCATTTAGTATGAATTTTACAGAATTCTCTTGTAAATGTTTTACTTCCCTCTTAGAAAAAAAAAAGAGGTAAACATTTTCTTACTACTGGACAAAGTCTGGATTATAAATTTTTGGAATCTGTTATTCTTGAAGGTTAACTCTTAACAGTAGGGCGAAAGACATATAGAAAGTATCTTTTCCTGCTAGCTTTTTTCTTGCTTGTTACCTACCCCCAATTTAGTGCTAAAAGGTTAAACCGAAGAAAATACCAATACCACCACCACCACCACCGCAACAACAAAACAACTCAAAACATCGTTGAGTAACTTCTGGGAAAGCCTACATGTAGCCATTGCATACAAAGGCACAAAGATTTAAAATTATCTTCAAAAATCATTTGCTCTGAGCAGTAGCTTAGAGCCGTAATGGCTTCCCTTAAATAAGACCCGTGTAGAAGCCAAATTTTATGACACAACCACTTGAAGGAATAACCTTCCTTGGAACGAGTACAATTGTCAACATAGCACGTGCCATGAGATGCATTAGCCAACATAGCCCGCATGCTGGGGCCTGGCTCAGGCCCGGCCACTCTGCAGAGAGGCAAGAGAAGTGCTTTGAAATTGTAAAGTCCAAGGGGGCAGAGTGGGTTTAAATCTTGGTGCCACTGCCTATTAGCTGTGTGGTTTAAATGAAAATGCTCTGGCTTTGCACTTCATTTTCTCAGCCTATGCTTTAGCATCAAGTCTGGGCAGAGGGGACGGTCACTGTGACTGTACAGTGTTGAAAATGGAGCTATGCTAAGAACACACAAGGACCTTAAATTTCTCCCGCAGGTCTTCTTCTGTATAGGACTTTGGTATCATGACAAAGATTCTTGTGAGTTCTTCATCTTCCACATCTCTGTGACTTCCTGACGATCGGGACTGAGCAATGAAGACCTAAGAAACACAAAGAGCCCTCAGAATAATGATAAATGTATTCCTATTCCTTAAGCACACTTACTTTATAATACAAGTATACAAGTCAGAAATGCAATATGATAGGGTCTTATAATTTTTTTCAAAAGAAATCTTTATTACAGTGATTTTAAAAAAACTGCAATACCAATCTTTACACTACTCTTTCAAAACACATTTTGACTTTTGCATTTTTTTCTTTTGTCTTGTTTTGAGACAGTGTCTCCCTACGTAACACTGGCTGTGGTAAAACCCTGCCTTTACCACCCAGGTTGGCCTTAAACTCAAAGAGATCAGCAAGCTTCTGCCTTCCGAGTGCTTTCATTTGCATTTCTGACTACCAAGAGCAGGTCACTGTTTGAATGAATGCAAACTTTGTGGTTAGACACAGTGTTGACTAAAGGTCCATTATAAAGGTGGCATATCTTTCATGGTCTACTTGTTTGATCAGATGCTGACTGTACATAAATCAGATTATATGTTCCTCTTTCTCCTAGTCCTGTCAATGACACTCCAAACTGAGGGTACAGCTCGGTGGCAGGGTGCTTGCCTAGCATATATGAAGCCATGGGTCTGATTCCCAGAGCCCCCCTTCCACCCCAAAATGTTGGATGTATTTCAAAGCTCTGTTATTGGCTGCATAAGCACATGGGATTGCTATATGTTCATCTTTATGAGATTATCTATCAATATTCTACATATGGAAATCTATCTTCACTGATACGAGCTTTTTAAAAATTTCTACGGCATGGTATCTTCAAAGCATTTTCTCTTGTAAACATCACTTAGTTGATTCAGTTTCATTTTATAGCATCTTCTTTTGGGTGGCACACAGTCTTCCTATGGAGCATATGCTGGCTTTGCACCCACGATCTGCTTCCCTGAGCTTCCTGAGTGCAGGGAGTAAAGGCATGTGCCACTATGCCGGGTGATGATCTTCTCCTTGAGATGTTTGGTTCGTTTATATTTAATGTAATTATTCAAAGAGTTGGGGTTAAGTCTAACACTAAATTTTTAGACACGGATAGCATCATCAGACTCATCTGTCTCTGTGAATCTCCAAAAGCTTTTCACATGCAGTTGGAAAATTCACCAGAGGTTTTACTTTTTTTTTTTTTTTCGAGACGGGTTTTTCTGTAGCTTTGGAGCCTGTCCTGGAACTAGCTCTTGTAGACCAGGATGGCCTTGAACTCACAGAGATCCACCTGCCTCTGCCAACGAAAGTGCTCGGATTAAAGGTGTGCACCACCACCGCCCGGCTCAAGGTTTTACTTTTCTAATATTGGCAGTTTAATTTTATTAAAACATTACCAGGGAAGTGATATCTAATTTGTTTTGTAGTACAATATTTGTTTATCAATTTGTCTTTGTTATTTATTTTTCCATAGGAATGTTAAAATCTGTGACTAAGGCTATAGATTTATTTGTGCAGCTATAACCATAATATTCTTAAGATAGTGTCACTTTTTATAATTTGAAATGACATAGATCCCCTTATACACAAGGACCCATGAGGTTTTGGTTTTTTTTAAATATTTATTTATTTATTTATTAAGTATACAATATTCTGTCTACATGTATGCCTGAAGGCCAGAAGAGGGCACCAGACCTCCTCACAGATGGTTGTGAGCCACCATGTGGTTGCCGGGAATTGAACTCAGGACCTTTGGAAGAGCAGGCTATGCTCTCAACTGTTGAGCCATCTCTCCAGCCCCCCCATGAGGTTTTATGCATGCATATGTGTGTGTATTTCCTTTAAGGAGGGTAGCGTATGGCTTAAGTATGTGAAAACCGCGAACAATGAAGGCTGCAGGAGGCAGAAACTCAAAGGAAACTGAATAAAAACCAAAAACATGTCACTGTATACTTCGGTGAAAGAGAGAATGTACTGGACCCAGGGACATAAGAGTTGTCACTCTTGCTCAGAAGACAGCTTGTTAGAGAGGCAAAGGACCCTGCTTAGAAGATGGAGTCAGAGGCATATCCCTAGGTAGTCTATTTTCGTCGTTTCTTCAATAATTTCCACCCGAGGCCAAGCACTACTGAGGTATTAGTAGAAACGCCCCTCTGAGTCAATCCCATCCATACATCAATAATGAACATCCTAAGGAAGATACAAGGGCGCTCCAAGAAAATGCAAATATTGGAGAAAAAAAGGGACCTAAGGTAAAAGGAGATCAGAGATGCCATCAGCTCACAAATTTCTAAATTTTAGAGCCTAAAGTGTTTACTCTCTGATAAAGGAATGTATCCACACAGCACGTGAATCACCTAGGGCACGCCTTGTTCTCGGTTTCATCCCTTCCCTAGCTGATAACACCACATCCTGGTGCAGCAGCAGCAGGAGAGACTCCCACCCACCGTCCATGAACTCTCATACACGGTATTCTTATAAAACCAAAGCCAGAACTCCCCAACCTCTGCATCGTTTTCTAGGTTTGCCCCTCTCTAGTATGTAGCATAGCTTATCACAACATAATTTTACTTTGATAAATCTTGTGGCTATCGGCTAGTACTGTTATATCCCCTGTACTTTGTAACCGTCGCTTCCGCTGACACCCCCCAACCCCGGGCACCCCGTCCCCAGGCACCCCAACCCGAGTACCCTTATCCCAGACACCCCAACCCGAGCATCTCCACCCCACACACCCTAACCCCAGTGTCGCACCTTGATGGGCTTGGTGTTGTTGGGGCCAAGGCACTGCCCGTGCATCTCCTCCATAGCCCGACAGGCCTGTGAGCTGCGGGCGAACTTGATGAAGGCGACGCCCTTGGACTCCTTGGTGTGTTTGTCGCGCACCACCCAGATGTCCTGGATGTCTCCGAAGGGAGAGAAGCGCTCCCTCAGCACCGACTCGGACGTGTACTTGCTGATCACTAGGAAGATGCGGCTGTTGGGCGGCTCGTCCAGGCTGTCCACGCCGGGGCGGAAACCGCCGCTGCCCGCGGAGCTGCTGGCGTCGTCCATGGTGCCCCCACCTAGGAGAGGGAGCCTGGTCGGCTCGGTCCGCCCGCTCGCCCACCAGCCCGCAGCGGCCGGTGCGCACCTCCGCTTCCGGAAGAGCACGGAGCCCCGAAGCAGGTGCGGTCCCCAGTGAGCGAGCCCGGCTTCTGGGAACCTTCTGCAGCGCCCCCTGGCGTCACGGTGGACTCTGAACAGTCCCAAATCTCAGTTCCCCGCAAACGGAGAACCAGCCTGTGCAAACCGAGCTGCCCTGTGGCCAAAAAGACCCCACCTGCCAGATGCTTAAGCCTTCCCAAAGCTGGCGTCTGGTTTCTTCTAAGCCAAAAATGGTGTCGTTACGACAAGATTACTCTTCACCCTTGTAAGAGAGAGACTGGAAGTGGTGACACATGCCTGAAATCTGAGTCTCTTAAGCAGAATTAGTGAGTTCGAGGCTAGCATCTGGTCAATACTCTGTCTCAAAAATAAAACAATAACAAAAACACCAAACTAAAAATAATCCAAAAAAAGGCAGACCTTACTCATAAGGGTCCATCGTGACAGGTACAGAAGACTTGCAGCAAGGGAGAGAGACCGGACTTGGTTCCGGGAAGAGAAGTGGAGATTTATAATGGGGCAGTATGGAAGTCAGTAGATGAAAAATTACTGAAGATCGGGGGTAAGGGGAACTCTTGTTAGACCTGATTCACAGAATTCATGCTGCAGGCTGGCCAGACGGGTAGATACTAACAGCGGCCAGACATCAGGGCAGGAACCATCTTTATGATTCATCGGGATTTGTCCTCATTCTGGATGCCCCGAGGACAGAGAGCCAGAAGTTGGGGATAGTCAAGCAGAAGGCTTGGGGGAGCTTGTCTGAAGTTTTGGTGAAAACAGGGAGTCTTTGTCACCATTTTGACCATAAGCTCAATTAAGAGTCACTACAGACAAAATTTGTGGTGGTTTGAATAGAAATGGTCCCAATAGATTCATATATTTGAATGCTTGGTCATAGGAAGCGGTGCTGCTTGAGAGGGATTAGGAGGTGTGGCCTCGTTGGAGAAAGTGCATCATGGGGGTGGGAGGGCCTTTGGGAGTTTCAGAGGCCCAAGCCAGACCCAGTGGCCCTGGCTTCCTGCTGCCCAAGGATCTGGAAATAGAACTCTCAGCTCCTTCTCCAGCACCATGTCTGCCTATCTGTGGCCATGCTTCCCACCATGGTGACAATGGACTAGCCCTCTGAAGCTATAAGCAAGCCCCAGTTAAATGCTTTCCTTTATAAGAGTTACCGTGGTCAATGTGTCTCTGCACAGCGGTTGGAACCTGGCTAAGACAATTAAAACCATAGAGCCTGGTGGCTTAGCAGAGTCTTTACAAGCATAGAATCCTAGCCCCATTCTTTAGAGGTGAGGAACCTGAGGCCCAAAGTTAAGAGGCTCAGGTAACAGAACCAGGCCCAGAGGTTTGATCTGCTCAATTCCCACAAGCACTTCCAAGAGGCAGGAGCAGGGAAAATGGCAGTTATTCATCTAGGAACTAGGAGAAATTAGAGGTCACAAGTGAAGTGGGAAATACCCGCTGGCTTATAGAGTTTGTTAGCGAGCCTTGATGATGAGGTCAGCAACCATCTAGAACCGAAGACTGAGTTAGCCTTTACTAGCGCTGGAATGAAATGAAAGAAAGAACCACAAAAGCAGGCTAGGAGTACATCTCCTAAAGCACCCGTGTCCCAGCTGCTAAGATCTGGGCATCTATGAAATCAAGCACATCCCTATTTCTTGGGCACCAACTGTGTGCCAGAAGCTAGACACTCAATGGTAGAACAAGAACCATCTTGTCACAAGATCCTGTAAACTCCTTACGTAGTTCCTGGTCCAGACGTGTCAACTGTAGAGTAGAAATAATGCTACATACCAAGTGGAGCAGTTAGCTGTCAGACGTAATTAGTGAAGTCACCCATTCATTCAATTCATTAACTTTAATGAATTTAATACATTTTTTTCTAGAGACTTTTATTTATTTATATTTTATGTATTTGAGTGTTTTTTCCTGAATGTATGTCTGTGCACCACTTGAATACAACACCTGTGGAGGTCAGAAGAGGGCACTGGATTCCCAGGAACTGAACTTACAGATGTTTGTGAGCTGACATATGTGTGTGTCTTGACCACGGAGCCATCTGTCCAGCCCCTTAACAATATTTTGACACAGGGTCTCACTCTCCTGTGAGACCTAAAGCTGGCATTGAACTAAAGCTTTGCCTCAGCTTCCCAAGTGCTGGGATTATAGATTAGATGTGTGCTACCACACTTGGAAAATAATGTTTTTAAGTTTTAGTTATGTGTTGAAGGCTGAGCTAGACACAAGAGACAAAGGAGTAAACGAAACGACCATTCTTTCTTCTCTGGCCATAGTTAACAGTTTAACCTTGTGCGAAGACAGAGGAGAGGCTAATCTTCTAGTCCCCTTTGACTCTAGTGTCCACAATTTCCGTGTTGTGTAACTGACGCTCTCTAAGAGTCAGGAACTGTGGATTGTTGCAATGAATTTGACACAAGGGTTACAGTCATCTCTTAAAGCCACCATTATGCCCTGTGTCTGCAAAGGGAGTGTTCTGTTTCCATGGAGCTTAGGAAGAAACAGGAAGCAGCTTGCCATATCTTTCCTCTGTCCCTCGTCTTAGGAAGACCTGTCAAGGCAAGTCAAAGAAAGGAATCCTCTTATTGATGAGAGGAAGTGCGATAATTACCAGTAAGACCATTTGCACACTGGCGCCATCTAGTGGGAAATTATTTTAAACTGCAATGGCTGTAAAATAAGTAAAATATACTAATTCGTGCCCTGAAGTTTTAAAGCTTATATTATTTCCTTAAAGAAAAGCACTGGAAAATTATAGAGAAGACATTTTTCCTTAGCACCCAAACATATGAAGAATCACATATTTGAGGGAAGCAAGAAACATATTTACATTGCTAAAACATAAGCACGTTTCTTTTCTGTGATTTATTTATTTTAAACAAATTTATTGAGCCTCAATCCTAAATCCGCTCATTTGAATGGTTCTGTTAGGTAGGTTTTTAGTATATTCATCACGTTTTCCTGATCTGCTCCCCAAACAGGATTGTTTTTTCTTCTTCAAATTGTGGAGCCAATAACAAGACTGAGCACCAGTTGATCAGGAAAGGAAACAATTTTTTTTATTGCCCAGTACGTAAGAAGTGGGGAGCAGACTTGCATATGAAGCTTTTACCCCATGGGGATCAGGAGGCTTTAATATGAAGTTAGAAACTGTCTGGTACTCCTTCACCCTCCTTAGAGCTGAAAGTTTCTTCTAGCTCCCTGAAGAGAGACTTCTAGCCCTATCTTGTCCGCAAAGACAGGGTTAAAGTGAGGTAGACAATTCAGGCAATTCATCCATGGGGACTCGGGTGACGTAAGTGTCACCATGCTCAAGTCAGAACACTTCACCTCCCAGGCATGACCAGGCACAATCTTGAAAGGCATGCCCTTAAGGACCTACTCCTCAGCTAGGCTCTGATTCCCACAGCTCCTCCCAGATGGTGACAAGCATTCAGTCTGTGAGGCTGTGAGGTGACAGTTCACATTAAAAAAAAAAAAACACAGCCTTCCCTTCCTGGTACCCAAAGGCTCATGGCCATCTTCTAACGCGAAAGGCATCAGTTCGCGTCTAATAGTCTTTGAAGCCAGAAACTCCAAAGCTCATGTCTAAGGGTCTCTTCACAGCTCCAACACCACCCAATGCAAAGCTGACTATATAGCGTGCCCCTGTAATCCCACCACTTGGGAGCTGGAGGCAGAAGGACTGCAAGTTCAAGGCCAGCAGGGACATACAGTGAGACGTAGGCTCAAAAGAAACATAGAATACTTTTTAAAATTCAAGGAAAAATGAACTCTTAGCTGCAAACATCTATAAAATAAAATAAAAGATAGATACCTTCCTTGTAGATTGGCACAGGATGAACATTTACGTTGAAGAAAGGAGTGGGACAAGGGAAGGGACGATGGGGCTAGAACAAGACCTAAAGCAAAGGACGGATGTTCAAAACTGAGTAAGGCAACTTCTTGTGGTCTTAGCCCTGTTATTTGTGACCTGCATGGTCTCTCTTGGGCTGGCTCTGTTCACTGCATGCAGCATTTCTTGGCAGATGCATGGCTTTCCTAGCATCTGTGTCTTGGAATTTCCATGTTTCCAGCCTCTCCCTCCCAGGTTCAGTGAGTGCCCTCTGAGAACTTCCTGCAAGCTTTGCCACCCCTGGCACAAATGTACACTGTTTTCTCGGGTCTTCATTTGAAGCCGGGATCGGAAGCCTCCAACATCTCTCAAAGTTTAACATGGTGCATGCTTGAGAAGCAAGTACTGAATGGCTGGTGCCAAGGTCTGCCCTCTGCTGAAGTGGCAGTTAGGTCTTCTTATACTGCAGCTGAAGTGCCCCCCACAATGCCAGGCAACTGAGCAGGAGGAAAAGAATCCTGTAGAAATAACTTCCTAGGTCACTCAGTGTAAGAATGGTCCCTTGAAGGTATACCCCACCCAACCCACCCCAGGAAAACACTAGGTGAGGTCTGGCCAATTCTTGAAATGCCCTTAAGACAATGGTTCTTAACCTGTGGGGTTGTGACCCCTTTGGGGTCAAATGGCCTTTTCACAGGGGTCACCTAAGGCCATCAGAAAACACTGAGATTTGCATAATGATTAATAACAGTAGCAAAATTACAGTTATGAAGTAGCAACCAATATAATTGTATTGTTGGGGGTCACCATAACATGAGAAACTGTAGGGCGGCTGAGAAGCCACTGCCCTAAGGCGCCTTTCCCTTGTATTGTTGTTTGCAACACAAAGTATTTGACTTTAAAAGAAAATTGGCAAAATTAGAAACCACGCCTTGCACAGCTGAGGCTGCACTTGGGCTTTTCTTACCAAATGGCTAAGTTTTTCAGTTGTTCTGGCCTAAGAGTTTTGCTCCTGATCCTCACTGTAAACCCAGCTAAAAGCAGCCGGTATTCTTGATGCCTTAGCATCCCTGCTGTCTTGAAATTTCCCCTGCCAAATTAAGACATCCATTGCTCACTTTTTAAAAAAGGAATTTATTTTTGATTTACGTGCATCAATATTTTGCCTGCATGGTTTTTTTTGTTTTGTTTTGTGCACCAGGTGCATGCAGTGCTCATGGAGGCCAGAAGAGGGCATCAGATCCCCTGGAAACTGGAGTTACAGTAATTAGCGTTCATATGGGTGCTGAGACTCTAAACCTGGGTTCCCAGAAGAGCAGCCAGTGCTCTTAACCGCTGAGCCATGGCTCCACACCTCTAGGCCATTACTTTCAGATTTAGTCTCACTTCAAGTCTCAGGAAATGGACAGTGTGTAGACAAACCGTCTGTCAGAATGTAAGCTGAATGACTGATACTGCATTCCCAACAAAGGAAACCTCACTCTCACCTGAAATCTTTGAACACAGCTTTTACTGCCCTGCTTCTCTATTGGTATTTTGGTCTCCCGAGTGCCCACAAGACTCGCCATTAAGTTCTGCTTACAGAATCTGAGGGTTTCTCTAGCCTTCTCCACGGCTCTTCCACAGACCAATTCCAAGGTTTAAGAATCATCTCATTAGACTTAACCACAGCATTAACCCCCTTTCCCACAGCACTCACTTTCTGTATTAGTCAGATATTTCCTTGCTGTGACCAAACGCAGCCAGACACTGATGGAGGAAGGACTTTTTTTTTTTAACTTATGATTTCTGGACTCCTTGAATTTTCCAGGCCTGTGGTAAGGCAGGCTATTATGGGGATGGGATTATGTGGCTACTCACCTCATGACAGATGGGAAGGAACTATCAGATTTCAAAAATTTGTTCAAAACATTTGTCCAAACCGTCTTTGAACATGAACTACGCGCAGCTAAAACATCCTAAGTATCTGGGGGTCAGAAATGTGCTGGGGATCTGAAGATTGAAAATTTTCAAGACTTTAAAATATATAGCCTAGAGTCATGTACTCAAGCTGTCTTTTGACATTGTTTATCCCCAAATCTTGGAAATTTATTTTTCTAACATGAGCGCTAAGGTGCTGAGAACGCAGCTCCACTGCATAACCTGATTAGCAAGTGAAAGGCCTTACATTTAATTGCCACCACTGAGAAAGGGAAGATAGGACGACAGCAGACAGAGAGCGGTAACATTGTGTAATGGTGTGACTTGTTTTTGAAATGCAAAAAGAAAATAATAAATGTTATCAGTTTCACAAAATATCTCACACTGAAAGTACAAAAAACCTTACTTGGTTGATACACTAATCTTCAAACTTTATGTTAATAAAAATTTTACACTATATGAACATTTTCTAGGTTTTTATCACTGATATTTATTCATGATCAAGAGACAATTTTTAGACTGTCTTATACAAATAAGTTCCAAAGCCTCCATTTGCTCCATGGGTAAGCTTTTGGCTAAGGTTTGTGAATATAAAAACCCTTAGCTTGCCCTGTAGTGTGCGCACATGTGTGCGCACGCACACACACACACACACACACACCAAATGCTAGTCTCCTTCAGTTTGCATGCCTTTGAAAGGCATCTGATTCAATTAGATGGCATCTTTAAAGTGTGTAGACTGTAGGACAAAACTCATAGGTATCATTTAGAATGGTTTCAACCAGTTATTTGGTTACTATGGCTATTTAAATTAAAATACAATTACTTATGATTAAGAATGATTGAAATAGTTACAGATCAAGTTCCTCTGTCTAATTAGATGTATTTCCAGTGATCAGGAGCAGTCTTCTAACAATGCCCACACAGAATATTCCTGAAGCAGCAGAAAGGGCTGTCGGACACCACTGTTCTAGGGAATGAAAACATTGCAGTCCTTGTATTCAACCTAATGCACGTACTTCTCATTATTGCATTTCCAAGAACTTTGATTAGTCGACCATTATAGAAAATTGTTCTGATACTCTCACTTCTGTGTCCCAGACTCAGCTCTCACGGCTCACTGATATGATTGTGTGACCACAGAGAAGGCAGTCTCCCTACTATTTTTTCTAAACACAACGTTGACTTTCTTGCCTTTCTTCCTTTAGTCCCATTGCCCTTTATTTCAGCCCTTTTTTCTCTGTCACCTTCCTTTGCGTCTCTAGGACTTTTTATCTATTTCAGTTTCTTCTCTAAACTGCTCGTGGCAATTAGTATTTTGCAACCCGGCTGTCAGTTCCTATATTATTGAATTTTCATGTTGTTTATTGGCAATGCTTTTCTTAACGCTTTTCGAGACAAGGTCTCACTGCGTAGTACAAGCTGGCCTAGAACTCATGGCGATCCTCCTGCCTCAGTCTCCTGAGGGTAGGTGTACAGGACTGTGCCACCACATTGAGTTTATATTGCAATAATTCCTGTTTGTTGTAATTTTATCCTCTGGCCACAGTCAGATTGTAATTCATGAATGGTTGGGCATGCAGGGTTCAGTATTTGCCCTTTCAGTTTGGTTGTTACGATGTTTTGCTTACAGCAAGCATTTCGTTAATGCGATTTGATTCATAAAACAGCTGCCGCTCCACGTTTGTACACAGTATAAGGCTACAGAGACTTTTTAGGTAAAGGTTGAACAAACAAAATATAACACTAGAGGCAGTTAGATTTGGAGGCCATCCAGCCTCTGCGAGAGTTGGGAGTTCCGCGGGATCTTACAGCCAATCAGCAGCGAGGATGGAGCCGGCCATCAGCTGGTGCTGGATCCGGTCTCTAGGAGGAGTCCTCGGGCACAGAGGTGGCGCCTTAGATCTTGGCCTCACTGCATCAGGGGACCAAGGGTGGCACAGGGCACCTCTGCTGTGATTGTGGTAGGTGCTGGCCGATTAGAAGAGCGTGGGCTGGGCAGATTTGCCCTGTGAGCCCTGATTGTGGGCAGATGCAACAAGGGCCTAGATGTACCCAGAGAGGAGCGTTCAACGGTCCCCAGCTCGGCAGAGCAAGTCCAATATACTGTCGATTAGGACTGCCTGTAGTCCTATATACCCTATGCATATATGTAGTCTGAGACCCGGGTGGGAAGCATGGCTCAGTAAAGCTTTCCACTCATGTTGGGCAGAGGTTGGCATCGACGTGGAGGGCTGGGCATTTGGGAAGCTGGCTTCTTGTTTCCAGCTCATGGTGTAGGGCTGTGATTTTGATACTGGTGAAGGGCTGGTAGAGTGAGATTTCCTCGGTCACGTTACCTCGACCCACCTTATACAAAGAAAATTGAAAATGAAATTTATGCCCTGGCAATGCTGAAGCATGCTTGGGCAGTCCGTATATGGCGGTTCTGTTGAACTTGTCCATTTTGGGTTTCATTGGGTCTAAGTTGATGAGGACGACTGACCAGGTCTCTTTCTCAAGAGGGCACCAGATCTCATTATAGATGGTTATGAGCCACCATGTGGTTGCTGAAAATTGAACTCAGAACCTTTGGAAGAGCAGGCAGTGCTCTTAACCGCTGAGCCATCTGGTCAGTAGTCCTTATCAACTAAGACCATGAAATCCAATATGGACAAGTTTAACAAGAACCACCATGTACGGGCTGCCCATGCATGCTTCAGCATTGCCAGGGGCCGCCTTATACAACCGCATGGGAAATCCTGTCTCGTGGGTTTGGTTTTTTTTTTTTTTTTTTTTGTATCTGTTTACTATTTATCCTTAAAGTATTTCAGTGAGCTTCTCCTCCCTCCTCCACCAGTTGAATTATTTGGATTTTGTAAAATTTAAAGGCTTTCTTGGTGCCTTCATTGTTCTTACATTTCTCTTCTGGTCATGAAAAGTTAGCCATAGTCCATGGCAGATAGCAGTATTAAAAACTACTTAAGGACTGAAAAGTAACAGGGGACTTACCTAGTGTGTGTGAGCCCTAGGTTTGATCCTAGCACCACTAAAATGCAAAACAAACAGGAAAAAAAAAACAAAAAAACACCAAATAAACAGCAACAAATCATCCAATCTTCTTTTTTTATTATTTAAAACAATTTTCAGCCAGATGGTGGTGGTAAATGACTTTGATCCCAGCACTTGGAGGCAGAGGTAGGCAGATTTCTGAGTTTGAGGCCAGCCTGATCTACAGAGAATTTCAGCAGAGCCGCACTGCTACACAGAGAAACCCTGTCTCGACAAACCAAATAAAATAAAGTTTAAATATATTTTGATCATATTCTTTCCCTTCTCCAAGTCCTCCCAGCTCCTTTCCCCATCCCTACTCACCCAACTTTATCCTTTCCCAAGAAACAAACCAAAACCCAATGTAACAACCCCCAAACCAATAAAATAAAACACCACCCCCAAAGGTAAAAAAAACCAATAACAACAAAAACCCACACCAAACTGTAACCAAATAAAAACACACACATAAAAAACTGGGGTCCAATGTATGTTGGTCAACTACTGGACATGAGGTCTGCCCTGGAGGAGTTGATTTCATCCAATCTTTAAGTGATCATTTGGGCGGAAATAAGCATATATAGTGTTTTGTTACTGTATTCAACAGAGTACTCAAAGGGAGTCAAACTTGTAGGGTTAGAGATCTCATGCTACTCCATCCCGTTCTTTCTCTGCACCACTCATCAGTTGTGACCTGCACCAGGTTGATTTCCATGTGCCTTCCTTGTTTTGTAAGATGAGAAATCTGTAGAGTTTCCTAAATTACTAGTAACATTTAATTGGCACAACTCAATCTGCCTTGTATGGAAGGTCACGAATAAAGACTCTGGGTAGTACTTTGATGGTATTTTGTTCTTCACGATACAGACTTTATAATTACAATGTACGTATTTTACAAATTGTCATATGTTTTCTTCTGCGGAGGAATTTGTCTCCTTTATGACTTTAACCAAAGACCCACTGCGTTTTGAAAATTTTTGCAGTGTCTTGAATATTATTTGGAATTTTGTCAACCTCTCTTCCATAAAGTAAGTTTTCTCATCCTGATTTCTTTCACACCTAATGACTGAGTGCTAAATTATTTGCTTTTAAATGCTGCACACTGATTTGCCTTCTTTTTTGATGTGGATTAATGATGGTTATTTTAAAAGTGAGGAAAATGCCACTTTCCCCTTTGTGTAATGACTTTCATTATTCAATACTGTGTTTTTCAAATTTGCCAGATTAACTGATGCAAATATTTTGTTTCTTAGTGGGATTATGTAAATAAATATATTCTTGGGACTGTATTGTTAAATGTCATGATTTTAGTAATAGTAATTTGTTATGTTTAAATCCATCTTAATCACGAACTCCCCTGTTCTCATTCTTTACAGAACACAAAGTGTAGGGGAGCACAGCCCAGGTAGGCCAACCATTATCATGTCAGTGTACTCTGTGTTCGTGCGTGTGTGTGTGTGTGTGTGTGTGTGTGTGTGTGTTGTATGTGTGTGTGTGTGGTTGAGCTTGTTCGTGCAGGCATATATGGAGGCCAGAGGATGATGCTGGGATGTCTTCCTCCATCGTTTCACCATCTTGCTCTTAGAGACAGAGGCTCTCTCACGTAAGCCCAGAGCCCTGCTTGCTAGGCTGGCTTGCCAGGCTCTCAAGAAGTCCCTGTCCCCATCTTCATTGCAGCAAGGGGAAAGGCAAGCTCTGGGTGGTGATGCCGGAGACTCCGCTCGCTTTACCCACCAAGCTATCCCCGGACTTCCAAGTTCAGTTTATGGAGTTGTAATTATTTACTTTTCATGTTATTTTGGATTCAAGAAGCATTTATTTAGCTGTCCAACTAAATTTTTGGTGGTCACTGAAGAACCTTAGTTCAGAATCTTGTTTGTATCTCTCGCTACACAACAAGATTGTCCCCACTTAACACCATATATTTTATGCTACATTGATACTATGCTCCGGTGAGACCTGAACTCAGTAATGTCATTTTTTATTACTTTCAGGTAATACTTGGTCTAATCTGGTAGACTGGATTACAAATAAAGTAAGCACAAAAGTCATTTTACGTGTATCTTATAGGGACCCCACTTTTTTCTGTTTGATTTTAATCTCCTATGCATGGCTGCTGTGATGAGTGTGTAAGTAACACATTTACCTATCATGTTTGTTCTGTTCTAAGTAAAGGAATGTCCGTGTCACACAGCATTTTTGCATATGCTTTTAAATTAATATAATTGTTTGAAGGCTGCGGTTAAACCAGGTTTATATCAATAGGAGTATATGAAGAAGCTATGACTAAAAATTTAAAATAAGTCTGATTAGGTGGCTGTGATGACATACACCTTTAATCCAGGAAACAGATGCAGGTGGATCACTGTGAGTTTGAGCCAGCCTGGTCTACAGAGAGTTCCAGGACAGCCAGGGTTACATAGTGTGAACAAATCAACAACAACAAAAGTCTGATGAATGAGATGACTGAAGTGTCTAGAAATCTGGATGCTGTGGCACATCTGTGTTTTCAAGCACTCAGACATTAAAGCGTGTGTACATTAAACGCTATTGTTTGCTTAATGTTATTGACATTCCCTTCAGTCAGAGTAACAGGATCCTTCCCCCTCCCAGTTTTTTTCTCCAGGTTCACAAATCTGCTGTTGTCTTTGGTCTGTGACTTAAGGTCTCATCGCGGAACAGAATGGGAGATGCTGAAGCAGGCAAGAAGATCTTTGTTCAGAAATGTGCTCAGTGCCACACGGTGGAGAAAGGTGGGAAACACAAGACCGGTCCAAACCTCTGGGGCCTTTTCGGCCGGAAGACAGGGCAAGCACCAGGATTTTCTTACACCGATGCAAACAAGAACAAAGGTAAAGGCCAGGAGCGGTAGGAGATGCTTGGAGACTTTGTTGCAGGAAAGACTGTTCGGGGTCTGGTGTTGAAGTGTTTGCCTAACTATTGCTTTGGAAATAGACTCCCATGTTTCCATTTACTGAAATGCTGGTTTTTGCCATAAGATCTGGATTTAGATAGCTTGTTATCCTTTCAGCCCGAAGAATCAAGTCTTTCATGGCACAGGATTTACCCATGTAGACTGTTTTATATGTTAATTTTATGTTACATTTATCTTGAGAAAGTGTGGGTTAAGTCTAAAAAAGAAAACATTTTAATGTCATGATAGCAGTAGTGATTGTATTTGTAGTAGTGGTTCTTAGCAGTGTTGGGAATATAAAGTTTGAAAATATATTTAACAATTTGGTATTGTTGGTAGAGGGGAGTTAAACAGTAAAGTGAGGAAGCTTTTTAGAATTGAGATTAAAGACAGCTAGAAAAAACTATAGTATCTGTACAAAACAACTGGTTTCATGCATGTGTGTGCACGAACATATATAAATAGACTTAGATCAGCACAGCAAATATTCTTAAAGTACAGCTCTCTTTTGAACTGTTCTCGGTGGCCTAACATACAGACCAGAATCTCAGAGCACTCGTATCTGACGAGGGTCTCAGTGTATGGTCCAGACTGACATTGAACTCATTTATAGCCCAGCTTGGCCTCAAATGCACTATGATCCTCTTGCAAGAGCTAGAATTATAGGTATGTAGGCTGTTTTAATTTTTTTTAATTGGAGTGAAGTTCACATAACATTTAGCTAGTTATTTTAGAGTATGTAATTTATTAACATTTAGCATTCTTGATACTGTACCATCATCACCTCTCCCTGGCTTCAAAACTTTATTTGTTTGTTTGTTTGCTTGCTTACTTATTTATTTATTCACTTATTCATCCATCCATCCATCTATCTATTTATTTATTCTTTTGAGACTGGTCTCACTCTGTAGACCAGGCTAGTCTTGAACACACAGAGATCCACTTAATTCTGCCTCCTGAGTGTAGGATGGAGGCGTGCGCTGCTATGTCTACCCTTCAGAACTTTTTAGAACATAGCACCTTCATCTGTTACATGGCCACCCCTCCTAGTTCTGTTCTTCGATGACTGCGAGACAGCTCCGTGTCTCTTTGGATTTGCATGCTGACTGTTTCATGTGCAAGGAATCCTGTAACTTGCTACTGTTTGTGTCTGCCTTCCTTCACTGGGCATGATGCTTTCAAGGCCCATCGCAATTGTAGCAAGTATCAGTACTTCATGAAAATTCTAACTGTGACTCCAGCATGTGGTTTCGATTGTGTGTGTGTGTCTACATGAGTGCCCAGTGCACATGTGGAGATCACAGACAGCTTGCAGGAGTGGGTTCTCTCCTTCCACTAGATAAGTCCTGAGGATAAAACTCAGGACTTTGAGCCAGGCCTGCACTATCATTGTATTTAGGTTATGCAAAAAACGCTGGCAAGCAGGTATTGTGTAGTAAAGGATTTTGTTCTTCTCTTGGGTTTCTGTAAAGGACTCTGTAAAATCTGGAATTTTCTAAGTGAAAGGATTATCTTTGTTATCATGTTAGTCCCGGGGACCAGGACCTGACTCTTGCTGATGAGATGACTCCACTCCTAGATGCTGGTTGGGCTCCTGGATCATTTTCAGATAGGGGCTGACCTTGCAGGAAGGGCCAATCATGAGGCTAGATAATTGTACCTCATGCTCAGGGATATCAGGTAGACTTCTGAAATTCTGGAATTGGGTTTTGTCATGTTATAGTGAGTCTGTCAGTCATGTTTATGTACTGAAACCCCATTGGACACTCCTTACCAACCAGCATTCTGGCAGAGAGAGGAGGTCCTAATCCTTCAAAAGCATTTCCTGGAAGCTATGCATTTGGGACCCTTCAGTCCTTGCCTTGTGGGTCTCTTAGGCCCTGCCTCTGACGCACAGCCTTTGTAATGATTGTTGGTGTACTGCTTTCCTGAGTCCTGAGAGCTGTTCTTAATGAATCACTGGACATCAGAAGGTTGTGGGAATTTCAGAAGTTTGGGTGGCCAGATTCCCCTCCCCCCAAAACCTTATAGTTTTTAAAATAATAAAGGCCTTCTTCCAGAAGGCTGTGGAGTGCATGCTGACTGTGGACAGTTAGTGTTAGAACTGCATTATGGTTAGTGCAGTTAGATTTTCAGCTGGTAGGTTACTGAGTAAACCAATTTTTAAGTCACATTTGTTGCTTTCATTTATATGGTTCTTGAATTTGTGTGGTACTTGGGAATTGAACCCAGGGCTTCATACATGCTTAGAGCATACTCTGCCTCTGGGCTGTACACTCATCTTGACAAAATTTTAAACTGTTTCCTCCTGTGTCTTTTTATTAATATTGTTTTGACAGTGAAGTTAGAAAGTCCTAATTTCTAGTCTAATTATAAACCACATTTGAAATGAAATGAAATTAAAATGACGACAGAGCTGTGTGCTGCCCAGTCAGTTGTTTCCTTTTCTGTACATTAAAAAAAAAAAAAGCGTTTTCAGTTCATGAGGTCCCTTTTATCAGTTGCTGGTTTTCTTTCTTGAGGAACTGGAGTCCTGTTTAGAAAGGCTACAAAAATAGCTCTATCAAAAGGCAGGCCTGCTATGAAAGTATGGTGATAATTAAATAAAAGGATACTGCCGCTTAGGCATCACGGATTTGGAGAAGTAAAGAGTCACTGGCGCACTGTGTGCGCTGATATATTAGGCACTTTGACTAAAGGGGAAAGAAAAAAGGAACAGACAGATTAGATAATCAGGGTAATTAGTACTGGGTTGTTAGATACAAAGCAGAGGGGCAAAAGCCATGTTGAGGAAGGAGCATTAGGGGCAAAGACGGGGAGAGGACTCAGCAATGGCTGAGCTGACTGCAAAGAAAGGAAATCAAATGATGTTGGACATTCCCAGGGTTAGGGGCTGAGACAAAGAATGGCAGACATGGCGGCCTGTGTTATCTGAGAAGGAAAAAGGAAACAGCATGGGAAGACTAGAGGGACACAGGACCAGAGTGAAGCATGGAGGGGGTTGGCAGTGGGTACTGCATAGAGAAATGCACGGAGCAAGCAGAGCAGATGGAGTATAGAGTAGGAACACAATCTTGACTGCCTGTTCGTCTGCTGGTGTCAGTCTGGGCTCTATGGATGTTGTCCCTGGGCCGTCCTGTCCTTGCCTAGGGCCTTCCTTTGGAGATGAAGTTGCAGATGTGGTCCAGTTAGTGGGCAGTACTTCACAGGTGGAGTACCAGATGCTGGTCATACTTGTGGGTCCACCCTCACCCGGAAGTCAGGTTGCTTGTGTCCTTTTGACTGGTTTTCCAGAGGAGAAGAGGACAACTTTGTCATCTTGGAATTGGATTTCCGAATCACAGATTTCCATGACAGATAGGTAGGTGTGTGTGTGTGTTTGTGTGTGTGCAGGCGTGTATGCGTGTGTGCGCACACAAGTGCAGGCACACACGTGCCACATTTTACATATGGAGATCAGAGGACAACTTCGGGGAATTGGTTTTCTCCTTTACTGTGGGCTCTGGGATTTGAACTCAGGTTGTCAGGTCTTCGAAGTTATTTTACTCAGTGAGCACCTCTCTACTCAGTAGTCACAAACTCTTGAATTCAGGTAGCTTTGTTATGTCAGGGCAAGTTGCTTTCTTCTTTGGGCATCATTATGCCCATTTCAAAGTGAAAATTGGATTAGATTGCATGGTATCTGAGATTACTCTAGAAAGGATGCTGTGATTGCAGAAGCTTGAGGCACCGTGTAGGCACAGCATGTCTGGGGTAGTTGTTCACTGACATATCTTTGATGGTCCTAAACAACATGTGACTATTGGCTCCCTACCGAGAAACAGGAATAGACTCTCTTTCTGGGATTTTCTTATAGTTCAGGTTCTTCATTATTAGCTAAACAGTCTTCCCGTTGACTGACAGGTAACCCTTTGTCCACATATGTGGGTCATAACGGACAGTAAGCCCTAAGAAGTAACCACAAAGACTTAATACTTATTTTAACCCTTATAGGTGTTGTCTGGACAGAAGCAACTTTGATGGAATATTTGGAGAACCCAAAGAAATTCATCCCTGGCACTAAAATGATCTTTGCTGGTATCAAAAAGAAGAGTGAGAGAGAAGATCTTATTCGGTATTTGAAACGGGCGACATCCTCGTGAAATAGAAGTGCAGCTTCAAAAATACTAGTTCTCAATGTCAAATATTGCGTTTAATAAGAAGCAATTTCCGCTCTTTCTTGATCAACCTGTAGTAATTTTAACATGTTAAATAAAGGTTGATATTTTTGATTGTGTAAAGTCCACTCATGAGAAATCCTTATGAACCTGAACTTGGCTTTGATCTGCACACTAAGGCGTGTTAATCAGAACAAAGGAAGACAGGGGAGCAAACATACCTGCCCTTTACTAGTCTCCACATGCACATCATGCTTATTTCATGAGCCTGGACACAGCTGTTGAGGATGGAGATAGTATCCGAGCAATTCTCTGCAGTAGAAACAGAGTAGATTCTCTGCAGTCGTCAGTTTTGATTTTCATTAGACTGTGCTTGCAGTTTACTTAACTTTAAAGGGGGAAAGCGGGGAACATATAGTCAAACCTTGGGAATGCTTTTGGGAGAGAGAGAGAGAAAATTGTGGATCCTGGGTGAATAAAACAAAATCCAGATGGAAGGAGAAAGCCATGGCCTGCCTACTTTTATAAGCACATCTTGTGTTTTTTTGCATTTGCATCCCTAAGATCTCTGATCCTAAACAACACAAAGCTGGGCTTAGGCTCTTTTGATGGGAAAAAACCCCAGTCAACTACTCAAAAGGCAGAAAGAGCCCATCTCAGAATCGTGAGAGCAAAGCGTGGTGGGGCAGGCCCACTCCAGCTAGTGGAGGGCGAACGCTCTCTGCAGTGAGGCTTCTCCTGAACAGCGTGCAGGACCGCCATCCAAATGATGGGGTCCCAGGGAGGAGGGAACAGCTTCCATACCAAAGAGGTGGGTAGAAGACTAGTTAGGAGTCATGACAAGGAACGATAAAGCACCTGTTACCCCATTTATGCTTCACATCACCACCCCAGGACCTTAGGGGTCAACTTTATCCTCTACAGTGGTACCTAGAGTTTAGTTCAGGCCAGAAGCAAAGCATTGATCTTCTACCAATAACTTTTGCCTTTATCAGCGCTTGACTTACAGTATGTACTGCTACTGTGAGATGAACTGGTAGAAAAGGAGCAAATTCTAGAAGGTTCCATTAAATTTGCTAAGTACTCAAGCTTACTCTTGTTTTTCCTGACAAGTTGGAAGGAATGCACTTCTCTGGGATGCCAGTGTCAGTATTGTGTGGAATCCTGTCTCCGGAATCAAGAGTGGCTTCAGGCAAGGCTAAACTTGTTTACTCTGTCCCTAAGGGAGTTTTCTGCTAGGGCAGAGAGGTTGCAGGGTCTCTGAGGGTGTGCCCAGGACAGAGCTGGGTTTGCAGAGCTGTTACCTCAAATCAGACAACACATCCCATTCTAGTCTGCATGTGGCCCATCAACTTTGTGAGACAGAACTGGAGCTCAATTCTCATTCCCAACTCCGTCCAGATTGACAGAGCCCTGCCTGAAGGAATTGCTGGCGTTGCTACAAGCTGGCCCTGCTGGAAGCTTAAGGAATTGTTGGGTTACTAACATATTGAGTAAAACATTAAACTTTAGCCTCAGTAAGAGTAAAGCATTGATCTTTACCCCCCTCCCCTTTTTGGCTAGTGGAAATGTTTTATTCATTAGAAAAGTTGGAGGAAATGTTACACATGCGCATAGTAATTGAAGTTGTGTGTTGTGACACACTTTATTATTGAAATTGCCTTTAAGAAGCTTACATTTATTTTAGGATGGCTTTCTGTGAAATGGCTTCTGGCCATGCTGACAGCTTTATTCAGCCCCGGTTTAGCTAGGTTACACTGAGTCTCTCAGAATTCTCTGCGTGGTTCCCAGTCAGGCTAGTGACAAAAGCTTTATGCTTGAGACTGGGAGGAAGCAGGGCCAGGCAGAAGGCTTTATATTTAGTGGGTCAGCTCACAACCCTGCATATAATCTACGCTTGCCACATATCTCTTCGCTCTTGTGTTTGGTGGACAGCCATCCCTCCAACTCCTGCTGGCCCCTCTTTTCTGTGAGATCTAGAGCAGGTATGTGTGCTGTTCTGACGGCGGACCAGCTTCGCTAGGTCACCCACATCAGTGGTGAATGCCTGACTTGGTAGCAGAGTACCACTTTGCCCTCTCGGTTTATCCTTGTGCTTTTCCTTCCCAGCTATCAGCCCCGAGCACTGACCCCTAATGGCTTTAAACCCATCTCTAGATGTGCAGCCAGTAACAAATACTCTAATCTGACTGAACTCCAGCCAGGCTGCTCTGAGTCCCCTTCTTGACTAGGCCCTGGGTCTTGGCCTCTCTCCTTAGCTATTTAGACCCATGTATAGCCTGAACCCTACTTAATCAGTTCAGCAGATTCACATCTGTGGCACCTGAGCACCCCAATGTGCCTTCAGCAAAATCCTGTCAGGTTTATTCATCCAGAATCCCTTTACCTCTGGCATTACTTTCCTCTGACTGCTCTTCCACTCCCAGATCTGCTCCTGGCTGGAAGCCCCTGATTGTTCTATGCTCTTCATTGTTGAGCTACACATCTCATTTGAAAGTTGTCAATCAGCTGGGCAGTGGTGGCGCACGCCTTTAATCCCAGTACTCAGAAGGCAGAGGCAGGTGGATCTCTGTGAGTTAGAGTCCAGCATGGTCTACAAGAGCTAGTTCCAGGACAGCCAGGGCTGTTACAGAGAGAAACCCTATTTCAAAAAACAAAAGAAAAAAGCAGCATCATTTTACTGATTTTTGCTGTCTCAACAGCCTTCTGCAGTCTTCCTAAATCCCCTTGGTAGCCTCTGTGACTTGGTTGTGATTCTTTAGTCATCGACTTTTGAACCTTTTCCTCCCCAACTTCTACCTAAAGTTTGTGTGGTTTCATCTCTAATGAGTCTCTTGCTCCTAACACCCATGTTGATCTTGCTCTCTAGGCAAAGACACTGTGGATACAGGCACCATAGCTGTACAACATAATTTGGGAGCAACAGAACCTCAGGGTTATACATGGAATGTCCTTCAATCTGAATCAGGTGTGCCTTGATAGGGCAAGAAGAAAAAGTAAATTTACTAGAATCTAAAATTGCCAAGTTATGGTAATGTCCCCTAAACTTAAA
Source organism: Ondatra zibethicus (assembly GCA_004026605.1). Classification (NCBI taxonomy): domain Eukaryota; kingdom Metazoa; phylum Chordata; class Mammalia; order Rodentia; family Cricetidae; genus Ondatra; species Ondatra zibethicus. The sequence goes on from PVIU01003298.1 coordinate 36,232, forward strand.
TTAGATATTTTATGATGATGAAATTTGAAAAAGTAAGTACTTTGGTTTTATAGCACCACTTCCCAGAGTAGGAGACCAAAGATCAGGAAAAGTTATGCTGATGTTGTATCAACAGAAAAACATTTAGAAGAACTAAGAAGTCAGGTGATTGGATGAAAACTATTACCTTTAGTACCATCTGTTTTAATATCTAATCTTAACATCTCTGAAAGAATAATGCACCAGTTTACATAAAGTCTGAATGTGGAGTCTTTTCACTTGACGGTTTTGTGTGTCAGAAAAGGGGCAGAAAGAACTCTAGGAAAAAGTAGGCTTTGTTAGATCTTACGTTCACTTCCCAGACATAAAGATGGTGTTCATGTGGGAAGCAACTTAACATACTCAAGAAGAGTAGTTGTTTAATTGAACCCTTATGTAGTACAAGATCACTGTGTATAATACACTGTTATTTACTACAACAGTGTTTGGAAAGTTTGCTTTTTTGCTTAGTTCTCCCGCTTCAGCGCCTTCTAAAATAGCACAGGCAGGAATTTTCTGGATTTCTCACTTGGTAATTTTAACTGTCCACGTGTGAGGTTGAAACCAGTGTCACACAGTTCTGCTTGACTTCCTGATTGTGCACTCAGTAGGACCTCATTTAAGCACAGAAACTAAGTGGTGCAGGAGGATCAGGGTGCGGGAGGTGGGAGTTTATGTGAGAGTCACAAGAGCTGGTGACAGACACGAAAGGCAGAGAAGGCAGTAATATGTATGTATGTATATATATGTCTATATGTATATGTATATGTATATATATATATATATATCTGTGGTGGGACAGATCTTTCATATTCTAATATATTTTATTTCTAGAATCATTTATTTAAATTCAGTTCTCCATTAAGAAAATTCAGTATGAAAATGGAACCATTCTGATCAAGAAGGCATATGTGGGACATCCTCCCTACTCTCCCACATCTTTTCTCTCTACCTCTAAAAGATGAAATTCCTGGGCGTGGTGATGTATGCCGTAACCCTAACACCTGATAGGCTGGGCAGGAGGATATGGAGTCCCAGGTCAGCCCACTGCACAGTAAGAAGTTGCCTCGAGAAACTGAGAACACACCAACAAACAATGACAACAACAAACTACAGAACAAAAGATAAAGACAGGAGAACAGGAGGATGAACGATAGAAAAGGAAAGAATAAAAGGAAAGGAAGGGATACAAAAAACTCTATCCCCCACCCCAATTAAAAACCCTACAAAATGTAAGGGTATAGAGACAAAGACCAGAAAGCATTAAGAAATTAAGAAAAGGGAGGTCCTTTCATAACCAAATACCTAGTTGGTGCTAATCCTCAAATGTGGGATTAGCCTCCAGTATCTGACTTTTCTACCTTTTAGGTTGGATATAGTCAAGTCTTTTAAACCTGAGGTCCATGAACATTAAATTACCATCACCCATAAGTAATGTCTGTCCTACCGAAATCTAAACCAATTGCATGGAATCAAATTTTTATTGTATTAGTCCTGCTCAGAGCCTCGGTTTTAGTTAATTATCCTTTTTTGTAAGATACTTGGCATTATGTGAAAATACTGGCTGCATAAATGCAGTTTGATAATTAAAATGGTGGTGGAAAAAACATGTGTGCCCACATCTGCCATGGTGAGACTGTAGTCTGCTACAACCGAAGGTTGCAGGGGAACTTTTCTGTCCCACCAGTCGCTCCCCAAAATAACAACACAGAAACTTAATAGTAATTACAAATGCTCAGCCGATCGCTTAGGCTTGTTTTTAGCTTGCTCTTATAACTTAAATTAACCCATTTCTATTGATCTATGTGCTGTCCCGAGGCTTGTTTACCTAGGTACATACTTCCCATCCTGCTTGCTCTGTGTCTCGTGGTGTCTCCCCTGACTCTGTCCTTCTCCCCAGCATTCTCTCTGCTCCCCAAACCCTGCCTAACCATTGGTCAATCAGCTTTTTATTAACAATGAGAGCAACAACTCTTCACAGTGTACATACAGAAGAATTATTCCACAGCAGAGGCATCCATTAGTTGATTCAGTAAGTATTTGTAACACATTGCAGTATCTGGTCTCCAAAGACACCTCCAATAAACATTGTTTCTAGGCACTCACGCCTGGAAGTTCTAAGTTCATTAGATTTAATACCTGGCAACTAATATATTAAGTGTCAGTTCCCCCAAATATGTTATCCCTGTATGAGTTACAATGTTTCTAGTCTTGGTATCACGTTCCCTGCTATCCTCTAGGGCGCCACATATTTCAGTTACAGCTACATGTCATGTGTAGATACCCACTTCTTTGTAGGCAGTTTCTCTGTAGTGGCAATATTTCAAGGACTTTGAACAATGGTTTTCTCCCCATCCCCACCGCATGTAGGCTGTGGTCAGCTGTGGCTTCCCCTTCTGGACCCTGGTTAGAGGGATAGCACCACCATTGGACGTTCTTGTTCCTATGTCAGAGGAGAAAACCAAGAAGCATGGAAGAGGCTCCCGTTGCATCTGAAACACAGACATGGTGCTCATTATTCGCACTCATGCCCCACTGACTGTGGCTTGCGAGAGCCAAGGTCAGGCGGAGGTATTCTCTTCCCACAGGAAGGATAGCAAGTACATGGCAGTTGTGCACCATCCCTTTGGAAGGAAGAAGGCACTGAATACGTGCAAACTTAACAAACACCATGACATATGTGTCTTTCCTTTTCTCATGAGTTCCTTTCCGACCACCCCTCTGGTGAGCCCAGTCTCATCGCTTCTGATGTAGCTGCTCCCCTGACCCATCACATCCTAGGTGTACGCGAATTTGTTCCCAATTCTGCTTTCGGTACTTGCTTGTAACCTGCCTGCTGGCACGTCAAGCTCACTTAGCTCCCAGCTTGTGACGCTGCTGGCTTTGCTGTCACTGTGTCTGTTCTGTGACTTCTCTAAGTCTGATATATGCAAGGAAAAGTCAGGCCCCTGTAAAGTCTAATGGCTTGGACTTTAGGCTAGAGATAAAATTGCTCTGTCATCTTACTGGCAGTATGAAATAATTTGGGAGCGGAGTCTTTGAAGTTAGGACTAGAAGATTCTGATCTGTTGTTTTATCTGAGAGTCTCAGTCAGTCAAGATAATTGCCAAAAGAGGTAAAATTCAGATTTGTTTTTTTTAAAAGCTATCTTAACAGAATAAATGATGTCTTCTTTTCTAAAAAGAAATTGCTTTGTTTATTTTTGTTACTTATTATTGTTGTTGTTGTTTAGTGATAGGTCTCTGTTCTAAAGGGCTCTGGGCTCCAGGAAATACTAATCTGTTGCTAGAATTCAAAAGCGTTGAGAACAACAAATAGGGAGATGTGGCTACAAGGAGCAGAAGTGAACTAGACACTTTGTGAAAGTACTGGGATAAAAGGCAAGATTCACACTACAAGAGCAAACTAGTTCCTATGTTGGGCTGAAAAGGCCCCCAAACCTAGCATGATCTGCATTTCAAATAACCTGGCTTCTTGGAATTTTTCTTCCCTAGTTCAAATGAGTTTGCATTTGAAAGCTTGGCAAAATGTCACACCTCCTTAAATTTAAAGATTACTAAGTGCTCCTGGGTGTTGGGCCATCCTCTGGAATGTGCTCAACCTACCAGGGGCCACACCCTCAAAGAAAATGGATTCTTGCTCCCTTACAAGCCATCAACTGTCGGTAGCTCCTCAGCTAAGGATAGGGGTACGAGAGCACTTCCCCCTCCATGCTGGATCATGTGCAAGTCTATGTGAGTAACTGCAGCTGCTCTGAGTTCTTGAGGGCAAGAATCTGTCCTGTCCAGAAGATGCTGCTTCACACCAGTCTACCTGAGCTTCTGGATCTAACAGTCTTCTCAGTGTGTGTGTAACGGTGTGTGTGTGTGTCAGTGTGTGTGTGTGTGTGTTGGTGGGTGTACATGCACGTACATGCATGTGGGGGGTTGTCTGTGTGTGCGTTTGCATGAGCTCGCATGTGCATGGGTGTGGAGAAGAGAGGGAGGGGAGGTCTCATCTGTGGCTAAGCACTTCACAGACACTTTCTGCACATTGACCAACTATGAGCTTCTGCGTTAACAACTATCTACTGCACCGATGTGGTCTGAGAGCTGCATCCGTCTGTGGGCTAGAGGTAATAATTTAGAGGGCAGTTTGATATTATGCCCATGTAGCAAAATAATAGCCGCAGGTTCACCCCAAGGTCTATGAACATATCAACCATAGATTCTTTACCCAATTTGCAGTGCCAGGCCTGTGTTTCCTCTTGCAGAGTGGGCCGTAAGTCCAATCATGCCACTTTTGTTCCTTGGGCCTATCTTGGCATGCTGGTTGCTATTGTCATTCTGTGACGGCTAGAGAAACTTCATTTTATGCTAGGCCTCCATCTTGGTGACCACTAGTTGTTTGTCTCTGACTCTAGTCCCTGGAAGATAAGGACTCGATAACCCTGATTCGGTGGCCTCCTGCCCAGAAATGTATAGCCATGGCCATCTGCTTTGCTATGACTAAAACTAACTGCTTTTTGGGGGGTACCTGTAACCTGCTTATGCAGACATTCAAGTTCTAGTTTGAGGTTGCCTTCACTACCTAATCTTGGTAGAGCAGAACAGCTCTTGACTTACTCGTGCAGATACTCAAGGTCGTCCTGTCTCTTTTACTTTTAAAATCCCTCCCCTCATCCTCCTTAGAGGAGCATGCTCTAATTTGGCTAAGAGATTGCTGTCATGCTAGTAGCTTTAATAAATTGAACTAATTATAGTCTGGATGGAATCTATGGTCTTTTTCTGGGGTTCATGAACTCCATAACAGCTTGCAAGGTTCGCAGCAGGGTAAGACTGCTGATCACACGCACGCACGCGCGCGCACGCGCGCGCGCGCGCGCGCGCACACACACACACACACACACACACACAGAGAGAGAGAGAGAGAGAGAGAGAGAGAGAGAGAGAGAGAGAGAGCAGCCTACACAGCATCTTCTGGTACTATGAAAGCTATCCAACTGTGAAGAAGCTTCCTAGACAGTAACATGATTTCTAGCATGTCTTGTGACCACGTGTGTGCAGAGCACTTTAATGAAAGGACTAGCATGAACAAACGTGCTTGAAGCTCTCCCCGATGTCAATGTCAAATATCCTTCAGGGAGATTTGATGGAGCCTTGGCTCAACACGGGGTGGACAAATGCAGGGAAAGGCAGTCACGGAGCACATGGCATTGCAAAGAGGGCAGACTGGAAAAGAGGAGTTTGAGAGGCAGGCCTGGGAGGCCACCAAGAGAAGGCTCGGGAAACAGAAAGGGCTGTGGGTTTGTTTCTGGAAGGCAATGGGAAGAACGATGAAATAAAGGCGAATATGGAGGAGTCTGGAGCTGGTTTCTGAGGGCTGCCGTAACAACATGCCACACACTTGGTGACTCAGAGCAAAGGAAACTCATCCTGTGATTTTGGAGGCCAGAACTTCAAGACAGTAAAAAGGCTGATGTTTTACCTGGAGATTCTGAGAGAAAATCCACTTCCTGATTCTTGGCTAGCTTGAGGTGCCTGCCGTGGGTACTTGACATTCATGGACTTGTAGACACAGGACTCTAGTCTCTAGTCTTATCTGTGGATCACCCACCTCCTCTGTGACTCTTGGTGCCTTCTCTTCTTTGGAGGAGAAAAGCCATCATATTCCAGGCTTACTGTCAGTCAAGGATGATATTGTCTTGATGTCCTTAACTTTATTGCATCTGTTAAAACCCTCTTTCCAAATCAGATCTGCCGTGGAACAGTCCTTTTCTACACTACGAATATGTGTTACCCTCAGTTGCTAATAAAATTTGATTGGCTGATAGCTTGGCAGGAAGAGATAGGGCGTGAGAGCCAGACGAGGGGAATTTTGGGAAGAGGAGGAGTGGAGTCAGAGAGTCTCCAGCAAATGCAGAGAAGCAAGGTGAGAATGCCATACTCAGAAAAGGTACAAAGCCATGTGGCGAAAAATAGACAAGAATTATGGGTTAATTTAAGTGCTGGTAACAAGCCTAAGCTATTGGCTGAGTATGTCTAGTTCATATTCAGCCTCTGAGTCGGTTATTTGGAGCTGGACAATCAGGTCCAGAAATGTCCAATTACACAGATCACATGCGTGGGTCCTGCTTTCATATATCTTTTAGGGGGCAGCTAATCATCCCATTGTATGTCTTTTGGTGAGGACTATATTCAGTAGATAAAAAAATTATGGATACAACAGTCATGTAGAAGACAATACCAGTTGATAGAAATTGGACAGGTGATGGAGGCAATTTCTGAGATAAACTGTATAGAATCAAATGATTAAGGTAAAATCAGGGTGACCTTGGTAATATTTGACATTTAGGGGCAAATGTTTGGTAGCCATTAGAAATAGGAGTCTGGGATTCAGTAGAGAGCTTGTGTGATCAACTGTGAGATGGGCGTCTCCGAGAAAAGAACACCTGTAAGTACACATACTATTGCCTCTGTCTCAGCTAACTGGTCTGAGCGATGTAATCTTTGAGTTGTAGAGCCTCCAGTTGAAAGACAGCTGCCAGAAGGTACCAATATTGAAGTTTTCCCACCTAGAGGAAGTCATGTAAAGAAGACCTGATGGATGAGAAATAGAACCAGTTGAATGCAGCCGCATGAGTGACTACTACAAAGATGAGCCGAGGAGCCAAGCGTCAACCAGTACATCTGTAAGAAGTAGAGACATCATCGTACTAAGCAAATCAATACATTATGCTTCAGCCCCTGTCTGTGCTTCATGATCCCAGAGGTCACAGAATAAAAGTCAGTGACGTCTGCACTAGAGGATGAAACAGTTATGGGCAAGCTTAGGAGATAGGAGTTCACTGAGATTCAAGAAATTGGCACCAGAGTATGGGATGTTTGAAATAGCATGCATTTTCAGGTAGGATAGTCCCTAGGGGATTCTACTGACTATGCAAAGTCTTTATATTAGCATGTCTATTTTCACAGTGTCCTGTCCCTTCGACGTGACTACTTATTTTCATGGGGGTATCTGCAGTCAGCAACTGCTACTGCGGAGTGAATTATGACAGCGCTGATGGAATTGGCAGATGAGCAGAAGAGGGCAGAATTACACAGAAAATTATCTGAGTTATTTCCGAAGGGGAAATGCAGTTGGCTTTTATTTCTTAATGGGACTTCTCTGAGGTTCCACGTAGGGTTGAACACTTTCCTTTTTCTGTTCCAGACCTGATGCAATTCCTGTTTGGTTTCCCCTACTTTCTGCCTAGGTAACATGACCTTTTTGGGTTCCATCCACCGGTTCCAACATCTTCCAACTTCTAGTTAGGTCTGCTCCCTGACAGGAGGGAGGAGCGAAAATGAACTCAAAAGAGGTATTTTTTCCTGCTATCCCTCCTCTGGGGTAGGGTTGAGTTCTCGGTGTCTTATGACAGCTGTCACTGTACCCTTCCAGGTACTGATCACTTTGCAAGTGTGTTTCCTGGGTCCTGGTAATCTTTCTTTCTATCCTACGATCAGGGTGGTGACTGTCTATTGTTGTGTCTATAGGTTTCCTTCGCTATCCCTGGGATTTCTCTATAATCTACCTTTTAAGTTAGCCTTTGTAATTTAGTTCTCTTAGAATAATTTTGATTCGAGTGGGTTCTGTCTCCTGTTGGAACTCTAACTTTGTGAAAAGAAGCAAGGATGACGCTTGGACCACACCAACACACAGCTTATTATGCAGCCTTCTGTCACAGCGTTCTCAAGCCTTCCCGTTTCCTACCTCCACACAACACTTCAGTGTTACCGTGACTTCATGTGCCAAGCAGGGAACACAGACACAGCCAATTCAAAACCAAACCAGAAATGCCAAATTCACACACCCCCCAATCTCTTTTATGGCTTTTCTTACTCTTATCAGAATTCTCAGCACCCGCCTCTTGTTTTGCAAAAGAGATCCAAGATCTAAATCAGAGGTTTTGGATTCAGTGTGCAAGATCAAAAAGCCATTGGCTGGGCGGTGGTGGCCGCACAACACTCTTGAGTGTCCTTAGTGCCGCTGGATTGGGTTTAGAAAGGGTTAAGACGATCATGACACGTGAGTCTCGCCACAATGGAAATACATACTGTATTACAAAACCAGAGTTTTTATCTCCATCTCTTGTCTACAGAGACTGGTGAAGGATAAAACTGCATACGTAATGAGTATGTCAAGAAGGCTATTTATTAAACTTCTGCCTTAGGCATCCCAGGACTGATCTGTGCTCCCATCTCTGAAGATGCTTGGGGCCTGTCTTGTCTGCATGTGCAGTAGTACTATGTAGTATGGCCAGGAGTATGCTAGTAAAGGGGGTTTTGGTATGTAAAAATTTTATTGAGGTATAATTCGCTCATTTAAAGTTTACAATATGGCCCAGCCTCGGACAGGGATGGTACAGTCCTGTAATTCCAGATACTTGGGAGGCTGATATGGGAGGACTGTAATTTTGGGGCTTGCCTGGGATACAGAGTGAACTCAAGGGCCAGCCTGGGCAAATTAGTGAGACCCTATCTGCAAAGGAAAAGTAAAAGATGACAAGAGGTATAGCTCAGAGGTGGAGCGCTTGCCTGGTGTGCGTTAGGTCCTACGTTCATCTCCAGCACCACAGAACAGCAATAATGGATAAATGATGGCAGGGATAGGGCATAGGTGTTAGAACATTCTCATTACCAGACTCCTAAAAAACAAACAAACAAAAACCAAAAATTTCCCACACTTAGCTCAGGCATTCTTCTTCCTTTCCATTCAGAAATTAGTCCATTTTCTGTCCCTAATGGAGTACCCTATTCTAAACTTTTGATATAAATGACATCATACAAATGTGACCTTTTGTGGGTGACTATTTTGACTTTTCATGATTTTTTTATATTGTATATGCCTCATTCCTTCTGTGGCAGAGTAATATTTCATTATAGGACTATAGCACATTTTATTTATCTACTAATTAAATAATTAGTGAATCATTTTTATCCAGTAGTAATAACTATTAAACAACCAATAATTTGAAAAAAAAATTCCTGGATATGGGGAGATAGCTCCATGTGTAAAACGCTTGTCGCCCAAACTGGTGAACTGGGTCTGGATCCCCAGGTGCCGTGTAAACTGGTGAACTGGGTCTGGATCCCCAGGCGCCGTGTAAACTGGTGAACTGGGTCTGGATCCCCAGGCGCCGTGTAAACTGGTGAACTGGGTCTGGATCCCCAGGCGCCGTGTAAACTGGTGAACTGGGTCTGGATCCCCAGGTGCCGTGTAAACTGGTGAACTGGGTCTGGATCCCCAGGTGCCGTGTAAACTGGTGAACTGGGTCTGGATCCCCAGGTGCTGTGTAAAAGCTGGTTGCCCTAACATGAGCATCTATAACCCCAGTGAAACCGGACATTCATTGGAAACATAGGCTAAAATAGGCTCTTGTAAGCCCCTATTAGCCAGTTCTAGCAAGCCATTAACCATCCCTTCTGACATGTCACTGAAGTGACCAGAGACGCGACTGTAGGCAGTAAGGTTTCCACACACCACTGATACAAATAAAGACTGATACAAATAAAACCAGCAGAATAGCTACTGTCTATTAAGCACTTCCTGTGATCTGGGCACTGTGCAAAACATTTTTTTTTCTTTAATTCTTCATCACCACTTACTTTCTTGGCAGCTGTCAACTCCTAACTACCAGCATTCTGCTTCTGGCTCTCTGCCTGTAGCTGGTCTCATGCTGTTTCGCAGATACTCCAACCTGTTCCTTCTCACAATGTTGGAGTGTGTGTCTCCGGCCTGGTAGGCTGTTTGTTATTCAAGCTGTAACACACCTCATTTTTATAGGTTTCTGCCGAGCTGCTCCCTCCGCAGAACGGCATCCTCCCCACCTCTTCCCTTTATCCAGTCCTTTCCTAACCTTTGCTGTTCATGTCACCTATCAGAGACATCCTGTGGTCCTGTGTATTTCCTGTTTTCCTTCACCCTGTGAACACCAACACACAAAATCCAGGAATATGCTGAGCTTCGCTAACTTGTAACTCTTTATCTATTCTTTGGAGACTTATTTATTTCTGTTTTATGTGTGTGAGTGTCTTGTCAGTATGTATGTATGAGCGCCAACTGTGTGCCTGGAGTCTGTGGAGGCCACAAGAAGGCATTAGATCCCCAGAAACTAGAATTAAAGATGGTTCTGAGCTGCCATGTGCGTGCGGGAGTCAGGTTCCTTGCAAGAGCAGCAGTGCTCTTGACTGCTACACCTTCTCTCCAGCCCCTTATTATTATTATTATATTTAGACAAAGCATCTCATGTAGCTTAGATTTGTCTTGAACTTTTGATCCCCATATGTCTAACTCCCAAGGTGTCCCTCCTTCAGGAAAGCATCATCATCACCCTGATCCTCTTTAAGACGCCAAAGGGAAATCTTTTGGTAGCATGACTAGCCAGATCCAGAGATCTGCCAGAGCAGGGCCAAGAGGAACCTGTTACAGTGCAGGCGTCTTGGTGCTGAAGCCCCAAGGCGTTGTGACTTTTGAGAGAGAAGGAAGAGAAGGTAAGGACTCTTTGGTGAGAGGAAGAGAATCAATGGATCTAGTGCACAGCAGAAAAGGAGGCTCACGCCTGCGGGTCCACGGGGTCTGCTCCAAGGGGTCTCCCTAAGTCAGGGTAACTGAGTTTTACACCCTCATTCAAAGTACACCTTCCCTCCATCACCGAGAGAAGGGAGGGGGTAAGTATCTCCGAGTTTCGTTAAATTCAAGAATCTCTTACACAGGGAACTTCAAGGAAACCAGTTTGATTAAAATTTACTGCACGCCCACAGAGTGCCGGGCAGTCCGAGGAACCGAACAAACTAAAACTACAGCCTCATCCCAGAAAAATAAAACCCGGGCTGACTCCGGGGACCCTCATTTCTTTGGAGTGCACTTTGGGTTCTGATCCTCACAGATCATCAATATTTCTCAGTACTTGGACTCCCACTGGGCTCCCCAGAGGCCTTCTGAAAAGCTGAAGGATTAGGGGGCGGAGCGGGGCGGGCTGGGGAGGTGAGGCTGCAAGGGCGGCGTGCGGGGCGTTGTGGGGGGGCATCTAGGTGCGTTCCCCACTCGGAGCTGCGCAGAGACTCTCCCAGGAGCCGCCTGGCACCCTGGGCCGTGGACTTTGGCTGCTGTGCGTCCCATCTGCTCCTCTCCTCCTACCCTCAGCAGTCTCGGAGACTCACTCCGGGGCGTGTCCTGCCTACCTCCGGCTCACAGTGGTCCACTCTGCCGGCTCCAGCGGCGGGCGGAGCGGCGGCTACGGGAGCCCGAGCAGCAGTGGTGGGAGCCTCCCGGGGAAGCAGCGGTGGCAGCGGTCGGCGCTCTGGGCTGGGCCGGCACCTGTCCGGAGCAAGAGGAGCAAGGGTAGGGTGGGTGACAGCGGCTCTGAACCTCGAAAGGAGTTGGCACCACCCGGCTGGGATCCTGCTGTTCCTATCAACCTCCTGCTGGCCCTCAGGGAGGTAGCACCGAGCTGGGGACACCGGTGTGGGCAAACATGTGCAGCAACAGCTAGAGGCCTCGGGACAGGTTATCGTGTGGTCCAAGAGCAGAGAGACAAGGCAAGGGGTGCCTTGGACCATGGCAGCCTCCAGCCTGGACTTTGGGGAGGTGGAAACTTTTCTGGATAGGCATCCAGAGTTGTTGGAAGACTATTTGATGCGGAAAGGGAAACAGGAGCTGGTGGACAAGTGGCTACAAAGGCGCAGTCCGGGACAGGGGGCTTCAGGCCTGAAGCCTGCCCTGGCTGGCTCTGGCAGCTTGGCTCAGGATAGTGGCAGAGGCAGCACTGGGATTGCTGGTGTTGCTGGACCCCAGGGCTCTGCTAACAGCCATGCCATGCCCGCTGGTGGGGAAAGTGCTGGGGTTCCCCTGAGTCCCAGCTGGGCCGGTGGCAGCCGGGGCGATGGGAACCTGCAGCGGAAAGCTTCGCAGAAAGAGCTGCGGAAGAGCTTTGCCCGCTCCAAAGCCATTCATGTGAACAGGACCTACGATGAACAGGTGACCTCCCGGGCCCAGGAGCCCATGAGCAGTGTCCGGCGGAGAGCCCTGCTCAGGAAGGCCAGCTCTCTGCCCCCTACCACAGCCCACATTCTCAGCGCCCTGCTGGAATCGAGGGTGAATCTGCCTCAGTACCCCCCTACGGCCATCGACTACAAATGCCACCTCAAAAAGCATAACGAACGCCAGTTTTTCCTGGAACTGGTCAAGGACATCTCCAATGACCTTGACCTCACCAGCCTAAGCTACAAGATCCTCATCTTTGTCTGTCTCATGGTGGACGCTGACCGTTGCTCTCTCTTCTTAGTGGAGGGAGCAGCTGCTGGCAAGAAGAGTTTGGTCTCCAAATTTTTTGATGTGCATGCGGGAACCCCATTGCTCCCGTGCAGCAGCACGGAGAACTCAAACGAGGTGCAGGTCCCCTGGGGCAAAGGCATCATTGGCTATGTCGGGGAACATGGAGAGACAGTCAACATTCCTGATGCCTATCAGGTAGGGTTCTGTCTGTTCCCTGCTCCCCAGCCCCAGCTTGGCAGCCATGCCTCCCCTTATCCTTTGACGACCAGGACCACATTTATTTAGACCCTTTGCAATACAGTCTTGCTATTTGAGTTCCTTCTGGAGTTTAGTTAAAGAGTTATATTGTCTTTGATGGAATGGTCTTTTCCTAACACAATGGCTTATGGGAAAATTCTGTATCACTCAGTAACTCCACATGTATCTCTGTCAAGATACTACCCCGAACAGGTCTTCCGGTTTAAATGCATCTGAAGAAAATGGGTGTTTTGTGTCTCTGGTGTTTGCTGGGGGGTAGAGAGATGATGGTTTTTCATACTCTATTTCAAGGTTAGAAAGTGAACGGAGTACCTAACTCCTGGATGCCTACCTTTTCTCTAGTAAATCTGCATGCGTTCCAAGAGAGGAAAGATGGGAAAGACTGAATCTCTGGCCCATTCGGCTCTTCTTCATGTCTGCTTCAGTGGAGTTTAGAGAGGCTGGACAAATAAAGGGACCTAGTCATCTTCAAGCCTGGACACAGCAGCCAGCTTTAGAGAGAGGTGGGCAGGCAGAGTTTCAGTTTGTAGATACCCCCATTGGTATAGTTTTAGCAAGTCCCAAGGCAATTGGCACTGCAAACATGCTAGATTCAAGTGGAAAGGCAAGTCCAGCGTGTTGTTGTGTGGTTTTTCTAACTTCATTTTGACAGTGATTTGAACTTGATACGAGATTGATGAATCTGAAAGTTCCCATTCTGTCTGTCCCTGAGGGGCGGAGCTGGGTGTCACTCTCTGTGAGACTTTCTCTGAGTTCCCAAGAATGAAAAGCTCTCACCCTTGCTTCTCTGGTTGTTTCATGACTATATCTTTGTCTCATGGAGACCTGTGTTTCTCTAGAGTTTGGATGCCATTGAGTACAATACCAAAAGTTGTGGGAAGGACTTTTTTTGCATTTTTTTCTCTGTTCCACCTGCAAGTTTATAATTTTACATAGGCCACCTGAACTGAGCTAAACCCAAGTCTCATATGTTTGTGACATGTCTGTCAATACGACCCTTTAACATTTAGGAGAGCCTGGGAAAGTGTTTCATTTTGTTAATCTTTTGTTATCCACTATGTCCTTCTTAAAGACCTTGAGAAGTTGAGGATCAGCAATCTAGTTATGATTTTCAATAAATGTCAGTTTCTCGGTGGTCCTAAAAAGTCGTGGGAAGAAATGAAAACATTTAGTAATTGATGTGTTGAAGAGTCTATAAGATCACAAATCCTTTTCCACTCTTTCCACACCCCTGTTGTGTGTGTGAGCTACAAAAGTCCTTCCTGAACTGGAAGATACTTGTGCAACACTGGGCACGAGTCTTTTTATTGCCTTTACAATTCTTATTCATCTGTAATTGATTTTCTCCTATTTCTATGGCTTTTTAAAAATTGTTCTCTTTCAGCTCATAACTTTCATTGGATATTGTTCATATACAGCACTTTTAAGACTATAGTTCTTGGCACCCTCAGCCTGCCTTCCTGATGCCTAGAACTGGGACTATGGAGGCTGTGACAAGCAGTACCAATCGGGTTTTCAGCGGCCATGGCTCCCTGTGAGCTCAGCCCTTGCTCTGCAGCCCCATGTAAAGCAATGTGAGCTCAGCCCTTGCTCTGCAGCCCCATGTAAAGCTAGTTGCCTCTTTGCATTTAGAAACTGACCTGGGAGAAGGGAGCTTTCTCTTTCCCCTTTTCCCCCAGGGCAGTGACAGTGGCTATAAATAAGACAAGCTTGTTGGAGAGTTGAGAAAGGAAGGGAGGTAGAAGGTGCTACAGGGAGCTTAAGATCTTGAGTCACTTTAGTTTCACTTGTTTTGGGTGAAGAATTCATTATTGTTGTTGCTGTTATTATTTACTTTGCCATTCACTTCTGCTGCTTAGTTGTGTGTTTCTAGTTGTTTGTGTCTTCTCTGATTTTTGCTTATGATACTCTCTGATGATATTGCTTTTTTCCCTTTTGTTCTGATACATTGTCATCATCAGTAGTTGGGCCTAAAGAGAATTAATCTCACTGTTTCCATTTCTCCACTCACAAAGTGGCAACAATACCCCTACCTGGCAAAGACTGTTCTGTGGACATGAAATGAGATGCTGCACCAAAGCTCCTGAGACTGTACCCCAGCACATGGCAATTATTTAAGAAATGGCAACAGTCTATGATGACGGTGGTGGTGGTATCTGGTTAGTCTGTATTCTTGTTTCCTTCCTTTCAAGTGTTCCCCTCATCTGAGACTGAGCACATTTGACCAGTCTCATCTTCCCCTGAGCCAAGCTCTGTCTTCAAAGCAACTTTACAATGTAAATGTAATGTAATGTTAAGCCAACATTACTTTTAGGGAATATGTAAATAGACATCCTTCTATTCTTAAGATTCCCTTAAGTGTCATTGATGGCACCTAATCATATCCTAGCCTAGCCAAAGCTCTGTGCTTTTTTCCTCTAGGTGAGTTTTCCAGACCTGCATTGCTGCTGCCTCCTTTGCCTGCTTTAGCATTTTCCCCATCCTTTTCCTTGTCTGCACGTATAGATTTCTCAAAAAGAAGACTGATCCTTCCAAGGTCTAACTTTAATAAAAGTTATTTTATGTGCATGGGTGTTCTGGCTGCATGTGTCTGTGCAGCACATGTGTGCAGTGCCCACAGAGGCCAGAAAATGGCGTTGGATATGCTGGATCTAGACGTTCAGATGTTTGCCATCTGTCATGTGGATGCTGAGAATTGAACCCTGGTCCTCTGGAAGATCAGTGTTCTTAATTGCTGAGCCATCTCTCCAGTCCCACATTTGCCTTTAATTATGATGCATTAATTCTTATGTATGTAAACATCTTGAAGTCTCTATGGAAAAATATAATCATCCTTCTTGATTCTTTATAAACCCAGAGAGTTAAAGGTGTGTCTTGCTCAAATTCAGTTAGTACCCCTTTTTCTTCCGAAGAATAAAATTTTATCATGCAGAGTTTCAAAAATTTAATTATTGGGTAATTAGGTTAATGATCTTAATCACGTGAGAAAGAAAAAGGCATTAAAACCACTTACACACTTATGATGATGAATATGGCATCCTGAAGTCAAGAGTAGACTATTTAATGAGATACTAAGGCTGAATAGGAGTCTGGCAGCAAAACTAAATCTCCTTCGCTTTCACTATTTTACAGGATTGAAGTTGGGGGAAGAAAATAAAGACTTGCAGGTGGAAAAATACATTGCTTTTAGGTCTCCAGTTTGATCACAGTGACTATAATTTACCTTTCTTCTCTGACAGTTATAAGTTATTAAACAACCCACTTTAATATAGTAATGAATAAATTGCCCTCCAGAGGTTGCAAATAAGAGCACTTAAGTAACAGGTGTTCCCTTTGAGATTATTCCAAACACCCAGAATATAGCACGTTAGACCTTAATAAAAAGTGCGAGATGAGTCTGTGTCAGTGTTGATAATGACGATACAGGTGTTTGATGGGCTTGGGTCTGAAAAGCAGCAGGCTGTTTTGTTAGGTGAGCTGAGAGGAGGGAAGGGGATGACGCAGGACAGTTCCAGGTGCGCTGGGCTTTCTGTTTACACAACAGAGTCGCTGATTTGTCAGATCCCACAGGCAAGCACAGAGCACCCATTATAGTCGTGGGTACACAAAGGTGAGAGGGCACGCTTGCTTCCTGTGCCCCAAGCCTCCAAGTCGAGAGCTCTGTGCTTTCTGCCACACTGTGCTCAAATGGCAAAGCTGGATTGTGTCTTATTCACAGTCACTGCAGAGCCCAGAAGATTCCCTGAAGGAGGCACCATGCTAGCTGTTCAGAAGGGTCAGGTTTCCTGGCTGGAGATGATTTTCAGGCTTATGGAAGCATTTTAGGTTCCACAAAATGGCTTCAGACAAAGAGTGAAATGTAAGCACAGAACACGTGTAGGCAACAAGGAGTGTTTTAACTCAGCTAAAAGACTGCATGTGCTATATGTAGTTCAAGTGTGCAAAAGTGCTATAGTTGTGTTGAGGACACAAAGGATCTTGAATATCTGATAAGAGAAGCTGTTGACAATAGGCCACAAGAGCTCCTTGGCATGATCCAAGTGGCACATTGGGTAACTGGGTGGCAGTGACTGAAGGATGGAGCAGAGGAAGGCTTGAAGCTTTGAGAATAATTAGGCGTATGTTATGATGGTCTGGCAGAGCCATAATGAGCAACTTAGCTAAAGCAGAGATAGCACTGGGGGGACTGGCACCAAGGAACAGATGGGAAGATGTGTCCTATAGGTGAGAATATGGGTGAGGGGGAGAGTAAACCAATGGTGATTTAGGGAGTCTAAGCTTGAGAGATATGGAGAGGGTAACAGCTTTATCGGACACAGGAGGCATTGGGATGCGGTGGCCCATTCCTGCAACCCCAGCCTCTTGTGCGTACAATCTGATTGGTTGCTCTAAGTCTACATAGTGCCTTTGAGGTCAGCCTGGGCTACAGAGTGGGACCCTTGCTTAACAAAAAGAGAAGCAAGCAAATAAATAAGACCCCAACCAGAGAGAGGAGCCAGGTTAACAAAACAGCTCTGTCATTAGTGGAGCTGAGTGTAACATGATGGCACCGAGACTTCAGCCTTCCGTTCCCAAGAGTCTGCACTCAAACCACAGCCGCTTCTGGGCAGAAATCCTAAATGAGCGCAACTCCAGGCTGAGAAGTTCTTGAATCTGGCCTGGGGTGGGTGAGCGGCCCTGGATGAATTGCCTGCTGAATGATCCCTGGTGCCTCCAGCTCAGGGTGGAGATGATCACAACCTTGTTCCACCCTGAGCTGCCATGGGCCACACGGTTGCTCTTCTGTTTCCACACAGACCACACTCAGGAGCAAAGAGCTACAGCAGATGCAGCATAAGGCTCTTCCCCTAGAGATAACCAGGTCGCTGTGCCTATTTCCAGAGCAAAGGGGAGAGGAGGCAGTCTGGATGGGACCTGGTACGCTAGGGAGCAGAGGTTAGGTGGCCAAGACCTAATTTAGGGCCAGAAAGTGGGATGGGAGCACACACAGAACCAAATCTCCGAACTCCTGGTTCAAACTCGTTTGTTTCATTGGACTTGACATGCAACACAGATTCTAAGACCAGAGCGTTGAGGATGTCTCACAGGGCGGCGGAGCAGCATCCACCCCTCCTCCCGCAACTTCTCTTGCCACATGCTCACTGGCCTGCCTGCCTGTGAGTCACACTGAGTATAAGAGGTTCAATTTCATTCCAGCCCAGTGTGTATTGCAGTCCTTCACGTGGCCTCAGCTCATCCTAATTAAATCATGTGCCATTTTCGAGGCCTGGATAGGGCCTTTCTATTTCTGCGCTCTCCTTCCTTCCTGCCAGGGATACTAGTCTTCCTCCATCTTCGCCCATCCAAATCCTACTCTGCCTTCCCATGATATGAGGAGAGACAGCTGATTGTTCAAGCTAGAGAGGACACAGAAAACAAAACAGAAGTCATATAGTGCATTGTACTGAGGAATGCGTTATACTATAGTAGTATGGTCATTATGTATCAATACTGAATGGATCATCACGTATAATACTATACTAATATTTAACAGTTCATGGCATTTCATTTCCACCTGATTTTAATCTTCATTTTTACATTTAAAATGTCAGTGTCAGAAGGAGTTGATTTTGGGCATCCGGAAAGTCTAGTGATGAAAAGTGCCTTCTGTCCCTGACGAGGGCATGGGGTGAGGGGGGCACAGATTATCTATGGCCCCATTGTTGAGCAATGAGGTTGACTTTAAAAGGGATGTTGACCCTACTCTAACACTGTGTAATAAAGGAGTTCCATGAAATTTTATTTCAGCTCTGTACGCAGGGTTTTAAAAATTCCCTCAAGCCTACAAGCAAGTTCACTATCCCAGAGCCAGAATCGATTTTTGTGCTGGCAGTAGGAACCATTTCGTACTTCAGCCCCTCTTCCTGACAGACACATGATCGTGATAAACACAGGACAAATCATACTTGGCTGCTTGGTCTGTGGATGGAGCGCAGACAAGTCCTGGTCCCCAGAAATCCCAGAAAGGTGACTTAAGGTGAACTTAAGTCTCTCCCTTCACCCATAAACTAAATGTTTACTAATCTGACTGATTTATTTTACTTCTTGAGGTTTGGTCACCTGTTTATTTACAAGGCAGGCTTAACTTGGAAGCTAACTTTTCCTGTCTAATACAGTATTCAGGAGGCATGAGAAGTTTTCCTCTTGAATAGCTTTGCTCTGTCTTGTAGAGAAATCACCGAGATCCCAGAGGTACAATGCTTGCTTCTTTCGTTCCTTATTTTAAGGGTTGTGTTTTGCAACCTGACCACATTCCTGCGGGAAAGCAGGATGCGAGTCATAAAATGGCAAGCGTAATTGTAAGAAAGTGGGATGGGTTTATAATATTTTGGGAGAAACTTAGGTTCTTGGTCATTTATAGGTATTGGAGGCTAAATGTACTTATTTGTGTTTGGATGAAAATAGCAAAGAAAACCGGTTTCCTAGCTTTATAAGATGTGAATCTCGTATCAACACGGGGTTTTTTATTAACTGGTTAGTTCCAGCAGAACGGTGGTGGTTTCACACATTAGTGATAAATTGCTTTTGATCAGAAAATATAGGTTTGCAAATGTCGGATGAGAAACTATGAGACAGCTCTGTAGAGAGTCAATTAACACTCTTGGTAAGAGGCAGTGGGAAGTCACTGTTGATTAACAATAAGCCCTCTCACCCGTGTACTATAGGCCAGTTCTCAACCCTTTAGTAAGAATTTGTCCTTTCAAGACTGCTTCATTTTATAGGAGGCAAAACTGAGGCCTAGCCACCTTAAGGATTGTTCAAAATGATTCAGTTGACCAGGAGGGAGCTGGGATTCAAGCTGAGATTTGTGGCCTGCAGAACCTTCATGCCCAGCCAGTTCTGGAACCGTCTTTCCTGGCCGCTCACAAGTGTATGCACACTTACCCCGTCCTTTCCTCGGCCCTCCCTTACAGTCTAAGTAGTCACGGTGGCTCCTAATGACATCTTAGCATTGGGGAGTCTAGGATGCACATTTGATGACAGTCTGGGCTACCCAGTGAGCTCTGGTCCATTTTTTTCTCTCTCATTCTTAGAAGTTCATCTTCTTGAAACTTGCTGATCTGTGTCTCATCCCGCCTTGACTCCACATCTGGCTGCCTTCTTCGAATATTTGCAATGACGTAATGGCACCTGCTCTACTTCCTTAGTGTCAGCACTCCTGGGTACTTGTTTTAAGTGATCTCATGCACGAGAGCCCTATGAGATCAAGCCTTCACTAAACCCTGCAGTGGACCCAACAGAGATGATAGTGAACCGGGTGATTGTCTTTCTCTCTGCCTGACACTGGCCAGCTTATATGCCTCCAAATCGCAATTCCTGCCTATTCAGACAGCATGGATGACTGAGCTGGAAGCCCATCTCCTCAGTATGTCTGGACAGGCTGGTTCTGTGTCAACTTGACATGAGCTAAAGTCGTCAGGGGAAGCTAGCCTCAGTTGAGGAAAAACCTCTATGAGATCCAGCTGTAAAGCATTTTCTCAATTAGTGATCAATAGGGGAGGGCCAAGTCTATGGTGGGTGGGACCATCTCTGGGATGGTGGTCCTGGATTCTATAAGAAAACAGGCTGAGCAAACCAGGGAAGCAAACCATAAGCAGCTCCCCTCTATGGCCTCTTCTTTAGCCTCCAGGTTCCAGCCCTGTTTGTGTTCCTGTTCTGACTTCCTTTAATGATGGCCAAACTAACCCTTTCCTTCCGACTTACTTTTGGATCATGGTATTTTGTTGTAGCAGTGAAAGCCCTAAGACAATATCCTTAAACTATTTGGCCTCTATTTTGAAGATTAAAAAGTAAGGACTAATAAAGCCCAAATAGCTGGGGACGTTATCTGAACTGCTTGTCTATGCCAGTCAAGTCCCCTCTTCACTATCCTTTCTTTTTGCTTTTTTTTTTAATAGTATTTTTTCTTTGGCTTTGAAGAGATCATGCAGACACCATGTTATACACAGAACAGCCTAGCTGGGTGTGATGGTGCACACCTTTGATCACAGCAGTGGAGAAGCAGAGACAGGCAGATCTCATGTAAGTCTGAGGCCAACTATCAGGCCACACAGGGTTATGTAGTGACACCCTGTCTCAAACCGACAAAAAAAGAACCAAATACTGGTAACTAAGAACATAGCACTGAAAACATCCACAGCAAAGCATTCCTGTTCTGCCTAGCTGGGTTTTCTAGTTTTCTTGTGCTTATCTCATTCAGACAGTGAAGACTTTTAAAGGTGAATAGCTTCTAGCTCAAGGCCTTGCATGTCATAGGGTTTTGTTTTGTTTTGTTTATCTTTGCAAATCCCTTACAGATGTGGGGGATTATATTGATCAGCTTTGCGATTATTATTTTTTTTAGAAGGGTTGCCCTTTCAAGCTTATTGGTTGTAAGTATCTTGCTTCACACAGTTTCAAAAGGTCTCATAAATATTCAGTTTTCATATGGTTGCATTTACAAGCTATTGATTCTGAGTTGGTCCTATTCGCTGTCTGTCTGCCATACCCTTGTGAAAGGTCTGCTTCTCATCCGTTACTCAGAGTTACCACCAATAGATTGGACTGGCTGTTAGCTCTGCTTCTCATCCGTTACTTAGAGTTACCACCAATAGATTGGACTGGTTGTTAGCTCTGCTCCCCTCCCCAATTCCAAACTGCCACTCAGAGACTGGAAGAGCAACTTCCAAAACCCAAAGAGTACAGCAGTTGTGAGGAGGGGCTCCTATCCAGGGCTTGTGGCCAGGGGAGAGGAGCCCAGCCAGGGACAAGCCTAGCATTTAGAGAGAGGGAGTCAGGAAAATAAGGCCCTCCTCACGCCCCGCCCTCCCGCCATTGCCACAGGCTGGTTGAAACCGAGAAGGCGGAGTGGACCAGGGGAATCCGGCACAGCAGTCAGCTTCCTGGCACAGAACAGTACAGCAAAATGTGGCAAACACAGCCAGAGAGGGGAGCCTAATGGTCCAGCAAAGATGCACAGCTTTCTCACCAGGGACATGTGTGTCCAGACCAAGTCAGGGAGGAACAGGCTTAGACAAACTGAATGGCATCAATTTACAGAGTACTGCGATCCAAACCTGTTTTAACACCACAGTGGCATCCACTTCCTTTCCATGTAACCCTACTGATTCTTGATGCTCTGTATTTTTGAAGAAATGCCAGCATCATCCCAAACAGGGATGGCTTTGTTTTTGTTGGTGGAGGTTTCCGCCTTGACCTTAATGTTTCTGTAAAAGATTTCACAGTGCGGAGGAACAAGTTCTACTCTCAGGAGCAGGGAACAGGGAGCAGGGATTGTCTTCTGGGGTCTGTGGTTGGCTTTTTAGCAATGGCTTAGACAGAATTTCCTGACACGGCCACCTTACAGTACTTTAAAAGTATCTAATCATTAAATCAAATCATTGTGTTCTCATCAGATAATGAAAAAACATTTTCAAAAGCAATGTTAGGCCCAATTTATGTTTCCAGATTCACTCTCCAGAGTTCACAGACTGGCTTTGACAAGGAACTGCCACATAAAAGAAACTTTTCACCTAAAATATCTGTATTAACTACCTCCTGTTTTCTCCCTCCCTTCCCCTTAACTTTTCTCTTCTCTCCAGCTCTCTCTCTCTCTCTCTCTCTCTCTCTCTCCCTCTCTCTCTCCTACACTTGCAGTTATGGTTTCAGCTGCCCTAACTCACCTGTGACATGTGACACTGAGAGAAATGACTCCAGACAAGGGAAAGTTTCTATTGGCTCACAGGTTTTGAAGTTACAACCCATAGTCACTTGGGCTTGAGCTGAGGTAGCTACACATGGTAGAGGAAGTTGCTTGCCTCATACTACCAAGAAGCAAGAAGTTCGGGAAGACTCTGGACAAGATATACAAACACTTAGTTAATGACCCGCTTCCTTTAAATAGGCTCCGCATCGTAATACTGACTCAGGGCTGAGTTCATTATGTGTTAGTCTGTTAAAAAAGTTAGAGCCAATTCTCATGGGCCTCAATGTGAGCGTGTCACATTGAAGACCAAACCTTCAATGCATATTTCTTTGGGGGCTATTTCATTTTAAACGAAGATTTCATAACTAGGGTTTGGTACCAGACTACCAGAGATGATCTCTCTGACTCAGAGCCTACCAAAATTATTCAAACCAGCCAATCCTAAACCAACTTCATGGGTCTTCCCTCCTTGCCTACTCCTTCCCGCAAAAACCCCATTGAAAGTTTCCAGCCTTGTTCTGCCCTCCTCACTACTGCTAATTGACTAACTCACTCCTTTCTCAATGTGACCTCCCAGCATGCTTTGCTTTTTGAGCCTGTGAGCCCAAACTCCCTCCCTCATGAAAATAATTTCTACGTCTTTATGTCTTTCCACACAAGATGAAAAATCATGGGATATCTAGCTATGATGTCTTTTACAAGACAATGATTATTTTAAAATACAAAGTAATTTGCCGAGTGGTGGTGGCACATGCCTTTAATCCCAGCACTTGGGAGGCAGAGGCAGGCGGATCTCTGTCAGTTCAAGGCCAGCCTGGTCTACAAGAGCTAGTTCCAGGACAGGAACCAAAAGCTACGGAGAAACCTTGTCTCGAAAGTACAAAAAAAAAAAAAAAGAAAGAAAGAAAAAAATACAAAGTAATTCGATGGTTTAAGTGAACATTAGACTGAGGGGATTTACTGATCGCAATACACATTTGGCATTTGACAAACATAGCTATTTTAAACTTCTTTCTATAATTGATCAGTACGTTTATTTTTCTAGTACAATATGCAATTCCAAAACTATATTTTGTGTTTCTGTGCTGTACAATCTCCATATTAAATCTCCAGCCTGATAATCTGCAGTTTTATTGTTGAAATCTTAAAGAGTTTAAAAAATGAGAATACTTGGATTAATTCTTTGTGAAGTATATAAATGTTGGCAAGTGACATTAAAGGGCAGATGAAGATCAGATTGCAATTTTACAAGGTCTTTAGTTTATTAGGTAATAGTTTATTAGGATAGGAAAATCAATAGCATGGAGGGATGTGTGTGTGTGCATGTGTGTTGCATACTAGAAAAGTATCACACCATCAGCCTCACACCCCAAGCCTTTGATGTCATTGTTTTTGAAACAAGGTCTCAAGATGGCTGCAAATCCACAGCTCCTCTTTCCTGCTTCCTGAGAGTGGGGATTACAGGCATGAACTACCATTTCTGGCTTCATGATCAATTTTACTTTAAATTTGTTGGCCACTAATTAACAGTAAGGCTTCCTTTATGTTTTTTCTTCTGTGCATTCTAGGCATTGCTTTAAAGGCTGCGTGTTGTTTGCTTTACGTTTATGCTGCCTGTACCACTTTATCAGGCTACCAGGATGTTTTAACCTTTATTTTTTTTTCAATTAAAAATTTTGATAGTATTCTTTTATCATTTAAATGGCTGTGTACAGTTTAATGAGCGAATGGCTTTTATGGGTATTTTGCAACCTAATGTGCGGGGTTACATATTTAAAGTTTAATATCGGCTGTAATGGAGTTAAAAATTGTAGGCTTGGGACAGAGTTGCTAGGAAACCTTTCTAGATTTTTTTTTCTGCACATGGATTTCTGGAAACCTCTGTTTCCATAGCCCACTTTTTGGGGTACCAGTTAACCTCCTCAACCTCTGTTTTCAGAACTGTTTCTTGAAGGCTGTACTGTGTTATTAGGACTATATCAGCTATTAGGACTGTCTTCTGCTTCGTCCTTGTCTTCAGGAATGTGACACCAAGACCAGATTGTTCTCCTGCTTCTTGTTCTTTCAGTCCTGGCTTGGAAAACATCTGGCCACACTAGCAT
The DNA here is from genome assembly GCA_004026605.1 of Ondatra zibethicus. Taxonomy (NCBI): domain Eukaryota; kingdom Metazoa; phylum Chordata; class Mammalia; order Rodentia; family Cricetidae; genus Ondatra; species Ondatra zibethicus. The sequence goes on from PVIU01003298.1 coordinate 60,628, forward strand.
CTCTTCTTGCTCACAGTCCTGAGATTATCATGTTGAGGATGAGGAGGAGAGAGAAGTTTGGAGCAGCGATGTCCCGGCATTCCCACAGGGAGCTTTGGAGAACCCGGCCCGAGGCCAAGCTGACTCGCTTCTGTTCTCTGTCGTCCATCTTTAAAAGCGAAGCAGCCGGGCAGCTTCTGGGTTGGTCCCTGCATTTCACTCACGCCTGCTGGGAATAGACAGTACTGGCACTTGGTGACTCCTTACTAAGTCAAAATACAAATGCCAGGAAAACATTTTTCCACCTCCAAATTAGCAAAATTGAGATTCCTCTGAGTTAAATTGCAGAAACAAAAGGTCAGCTGGGAAAAGAGGAGCTACCACCCTCATAAGAATGTTTCATATTTAAGGCCTTGGGTTTCTGTGGAAGGGAGAGCCAATTTCACTCTGTAAAGAAACAAGAAAAGGCTTCATAGCAATGTGATTCTATTAGTAATTTCATGCAGCAACCTTGTGAGCCTGAGTAATTTAACAAGTACTTATTTGGAAATGATGTAGTGTAAATTTTTATGAAAAATACGAAGGTACAAAATGAAAATACACATGCTTTCTCACTAGCAAGCAAAGCCCGAATTTACCTCTAGGCAACCTCCACTCTAGTCTTTTAGTGATCTGCCCCTCCTCTTAGGATGGTAACTTAGCATGCACTATAGCATTTGGCAATTAGTGGGTGCCTGGTAAATTATGTTTGAATAAGTGGAACCACCTCTATTATACTCTTTGCCTCAAGACTAATACTCAGTGATATGTAGGTTAGAGTTCATGCCAGTCCTCATGGCCCAGAGAGAGAGGGCTGGTCCGAATAAATAGATTATTATTATTATTATTTATGATATATGTATATACACACATACATATCTCACTGCAAATTAACCAGCACAGTGTTTCTCAGCAAAGGCACCGTTGGCATTTGGGATTGAGTGGATAATTCTTTGCTGCCAGTTGAGAGCTGGCTGTATATATATCATGGAATTCATAACATCTTTGGCCTCTACACAAGTGAGATGCTTGCTCGGTCCTTAACAGCCTCCAGATACTGCCCAATAAGCTCTGGAGACAAGGCTGGCCACTACCCCACAGACTTCGGGAACCAAGGATGTGGGGATAGTTGGCAGTAATTATATAGTGTTTTAAGACTATTCATAGCTTCTAATGTAAAAATTCCAAGCCATCCTAAGGAAAATTTTATGGGTACAGATGCTAAGGTTTGTCTACATAAATATTTATTATAGTCTTAGTTATAATAGTGTAAAATTATCAACCAAAATGTCTGACTAAAGGCTTGGCTAACTAGATTATGGTTCATCATAAAATGGAATATTTAATCAGAGGAAATTGCTTACAAAATGCTATTAAGTGAACAAAGCATGTTAAAAAGCAATAGACTCTCAGTTTTCTTAGCAACAGCAACAACAAAAGCTCAAAGGAAGTGACTGATGGAGGCAGTTTTGGAGTAGATACTCTGGATTTGGTCCCACGATCCATGACCTGTGTCACATTTTATTTTTCCAGTCATTTGTGCCTGTAATGCTAAAACGGGGGTGCTGGTACATGTCCTAAAAAACTAGTGCCGCGACTTTCTGAAATTATATGAGAATTTTATTCATATAAAAAAATGAGAAATGTTGTTTGTTCCCCTGTAAAGATTCAGTAGCGGGAAAAAGTCTGTCACGAAAGGCTGGAAGCTGAGAGGTCTAAACACAAGTAGAGGTAATCTCAGAGGCGGGAGTTCAAGAATCCGTTTTCTTTTATGCTTGGATGCATAAAAGACATTAACATCAACATTAAGAGTTGCTTCACAGTTGAACCTCCACAGCAGAATGTTCTTCCCACTGGAGCCACACACGAAAGCTGGTTTCTCTCTCCCTTTAGCTCCTGCACGGCTAACGAACAGGGAGCTCCCTTCCAAAGAGGTCTCTCCCTTGACGGCCTCTTCATCTCCAACACAGAACTGCCTTCAGCAGAAGATGGAGAGCGAGAAACGAAGTGGGTAGGTTCTGTAGATCCGGCCAGGGATAGCACTAACTTCCAGTCCCCATTACACTGTGCTGGTGTGCGACGCAGCTGGCCGATGTGGCTTTATCCCGTCCCAGGCACGTACCGTCACTGTCCTGCTCAGAGGCTGAGGTCCTCTCCAGCAGCTCTCTTCATGGTTCTGTTTGCAACAAGTGCTAAGGGAGGAAAACCTGGAGGGTTTCAGACAGAATCAGAAAGGCTCAGGGAGACTCTTGTAGTTTTTGTTGTTGCCTACAATTCTTTTCTATTGTTGAGAATGGATTGGAGACCCGAAGAGAGGAAATTTGCTCAAGAGGTTATTACTCTAAGCTCAAGGGTGTCATGATTACAAGGTCAAGGGATGCGATCAGATCAGGGTACATAACTTGTGAAAAAGTAAATAAAAGAAAGTCGTTAGAGTAGAGGAAAATCTCCTTTCCAAAGATAGTACCTTCTGGTCAGACCTCCTTCCAATACATGGTAGATAGGCAGTCCCCAAAGGATAGATGGGCTAGAGACCTCCCAGAATCCCTTTCTGGGTATGTTAGCATAGAGTAGGGATAATTTAGGGCACTGAAGGAGCCTTGACTCTCCCCATACCCATGCCAGAGCCCAGCTGGAAAGGGAAGCTAACAGTAGAATGTATCCACTAACCCTCATCAACATGACCCCTTCAGGGTCTTGAGTAGAATGAAGTAGGAGTCATGGGAGGAAGCAGGAAGCTGGAGGCTGAGAACCCACTGGGCCTGAACAGTATGTGGACCCCTGAGCCATGATTGACAGACTTCACATCCACAGCATACATTCAAAATGAAAATTACTATCAATTTCAAGAGAATAATTTTAGAGCATTTACTGTGGGACAATGGTCTTGTCCCCTGTAAAGATTTGTCACTTGTATTGATTTTAAAAAATGCTGATTGGCCAGTAGCCAGGCAGGAAGTATAGGCGGGGCAACCAGAATAGGAAAATTCTGGGAAGAGGAAAGGCTCAGTCTGCAGTCAGCACCCAGACGCAGAGGAAGCAAGATGAGAATGCCTCACTGATAAAAGGTACCAAGCCACGTGGCTAACACAGACAAGAATTTAAAATGTAAGAGATAGTTAATAAGAAGCCTGAGATAATAGGCCAACCAGTTTATAATTAATGCCTCTGTGTATTTTGGGGGGATTGAACAGCTTCAATCAAGGGTCAAGGTGCTTACCATTCCTGGAACTCATGTCTGGTGCACAGAGAGAATGGACTTACCAAAGTTGTCCTTGTGTGTTGTGGCATGTGGACCACCCCACCATCTATACAAGAATTATAATTAATAAATAATAATAGAAGTACCAACAATACATTTAAAAGAGTGAATGATTGGAGTGGAAGGTAATTGTTTTCTCACTCATTCCCATAATGCTTTACCCAAATGACTCATATTCATTTGGCTTTTGTCATTTAAATTTTGGCTCATTACTCTTTCTACTAAATTGTGAATTTATTAAAGGTATAAGCTATGGCTTTCCTGATTTTGGAGGACTCTGTGTTAGCATAGAACCTAGCACATGTTATGATAGGTCTCTCTCTCTCTCTCTCTCTCTCTCTCTCTCTCTCACACACACACACACACACACACACACACACACATGCATGCTCACAAATACAAAAGAAAACAGAACACACAGCTATGACTTTGGTTACAAGAGCAAGTAAGAATACTGTAGTAGGTTGGAGTGCCATGTTAGAACCTTCAGGGAATGTCACTGAACTAAGTCACTTACATGTCATTTCCATTCATTTCCTCATCCGCTAGTGTAGGATGGGTACAGGCATACAGTGGTGCATCCTGGGAATGTTAGAGAGAGAAAGGCCCAGAGAACCAACTGTTTTATGTATTACCAGTCAGGCTGTGGAGGATAAAAGCAAGGAGTGAGTGTGTGTGTGCGTGCATGCATGTGTGTGTGCACATGTGCACATGCACACGTGTAGGGACTAAACTGTGGCTCTAACAGGACTGCACTGGGGCTTTGGCAAAATCAGATGGCAAGGTCATGGCAGTAATGTTGGAACAAGGGTGCTTGTTCTGCTTCCCAGGCTCATTTAAACAGTGGTGGCGGCGCCTTTCAGGCAAGGCGGAGCGAGTCCCTGGAGAAAGTATGGGAAGGTCAGACAGAGAGGTCACTGATGCAGGGTGGTAACACAAGCCACATTAATGGCTATAGAGAGCTCAGGATCAACCTTTGGAGACAGCAAATGCAGGCACTCCCATTTCCACTGTCTCTGGGAAGCACTTATGATTCTCCATTCTGTGCTTGTGTTTTGTGTTCAGTAAGGATGTCAGGCTTTCTTCTTCTTCTTCTTCTTCTTCTTCTTCTTCTTCTTCTTCTTCTTCTTCTTCTTCTTCTTCTTCTTCTTCTTCTTCTTCTTCTTCTTCTTCTTATTCTTTTGTATTGGGAATTGAACTCATGGCCTCCCACCTCACACATGCTAGTCAAACCCCATCAGGTTCTTGGTTCATTTTCAGTTGGTTTATCTACCATTGTTTAAAGAAACTCAACCCACCAGAAGGCTGAAGCTCTTTTGGAGTCATCAGTGATCAGTTTTGTTAAGCAGCTAAATGACATTTCCAAAGACAGATCACAGCACGCAGTGCTCTGCAGCTCAAGGGAATGGCAGGGTGGACACACGCATTTACTGAGCACGCCCCAGAGTTCTCGGTGCTGTTGGCTCTTGTCCCATCTCCCCTTCCCTCTTCCTATTGTCTCTCCTCTCGGTGGTCCCTTTCTGTTAGGGCTCCCAACTCTTCCCCCAGCTTCTCTCCCTCCTACTGATCATCCTTACCTTGCCTGTAATTTTTGTTTATCCTCCCATCTTCTTGCTCTTCCTGACATTGCTGGTAACATGAAATAGATATAGAATTAAAATAAGGATCCACTCCCAGTTTTAATTTCAGAATCAAAATTTAAATCTCATAGGCCTCCCTGCTTCTTTTACTACCATGTGGCCAGTGATTGCACCTTCTTTTCCATTTTACAATCAGGTACATGGAATATTTGTCTTCCCTTTTAAGTACACAGAGTTTAATTACATTTTAAACTGTTACCCCATGTGATCCTTGGTTGTAATGTGTTTCCTGTGGGTCAGTGTCTTGCAGTATAAAGAACCCTGCCTCCCAAGGACATTCTAAGAACAAATGGCAGAGAAACTGTCATTTAAATACTTGCTATCCAACACCCCAGTTTTATTAAAATGAGGACAATGGTAAACATTTCTTCTTTGGAACTCTCAGCAGCACTGTCTAAGTTGCTATGCCACCAGCAGGCCATTTATTTGTCTGGGGTCTTATCTCTGTTAACCCCATGATGGTCAGTGTGCCATGTGGGGGAGTGCCCCCCTTTTTCAGTATACAAGAGGAAATACTTTTTGTCTTCCTGAACATGTCAGGATGTGTGTTGGATTTAATCACCTCTGTTATTATAGCTCTTCTCCCTTAATGTCTTAATGCTCTAAAATGTGCTTATTCATTTGTGGAGTTCAGCCACTGGGCTTGCTTCTGTTCCCTCAAAGGGACAGTCCCTTAGAATCCTAACATCTCTATCTTCCTTTCCTCATGGTTTCTAGCAGAACCTGATCATCTCATCTTAGAAAGATATTTTTCTTCCTTGATAAAGGAACCCATTCATTATAGATGCATTCTTAATTCTAAAATTCTCTTTACACATATAAAGCTAAAGAATAGGCCATCTTGTCCACACTTTGAATAGGAAAACTTGAGTAAATGAGCCCCAGACAATTCCTCACTTATCCCGTTTCTGATAGAGCTGTCATCTTTTATAAACCACGTGTGTTTAAGAAGGCACTTACCATAAAATATCCCCCATAACACTTATCGCTGCTGCAGTGGAAATGCTAGTTTGTCTATTTCCCATGTCCTCTTTGCAGAAATTCCTCCCATATATTACCCATATGGCACATTTAGAATAAATAGAAATGTTTCTTATATTTAAATATTATTTTATGCTTGGCACTTGAACAGAATAATCTCATTGATTTTCCTGGTAACCCGGAGAGGGAGCCAGGGTAGGTGTTGTCTTCTCTTGCTCCCTTTTACTGAGGAGGAAAGCAGGACTGGGGTATCACAGGCCCTAGCATCAGAAACAGGCTGTTCTCTCTCCCCGACTGTGTCTCCCAGTCTCAGTCTTGGAGAAGACCCAGTGAACAACTTATTTTTTTTCTGCTCTGAACCAAGTGAATCGGAGGGGGAAAGACAAGGAATGTGCCATAGTTCACTTTCTGTTACTATTACAAAATACCCAAGATAATGTAATTCGTAAATAATAGGAATTTGTTTATTTCAGAGTTCTACAGGCTAATTGGCCCAAGAGCACAGTGTGGGCATCAGTTAGGGTCTCCTTGCTACATCATGTTGTGGTGGAAGGTATCCCATGGTGAGTCAGACCAGATGATGTCATAAGGCTTCACCCTTATGATGCCCTCTAACCCCAATTATCTCCGGAAGACCCCACCTTCAAATGTCATCAGCGTGAATTTGGGGATTCAGTTTCTAACACAAACATTTGGGGAATATATTCAAACCAGAGCAGAATGCATATGAATCATCAAAATATCACATTATAATCAGTGAAGCAGACATTGGCATGCACACATGTATTTACGGGCATTTGTAACATTCAATTCCTGAGTTAAATAGATATGCCTTTCCAAGTACAAACAGTGCTGAATGTCCAAAGTCCCCCCACATGAGCGGCAGTTCTTTTGGAGGTGATAGCCTTGAGACAATGGAAGGTTTGCTTCTTGCAAGGAGTCTGGCTCTGGAAAAAGAAGAATAGTGAAGGACAGGCTACACAGCTACTTCTTACTCGGGCAAATGACCCTAACTTCTCAGAGAGACCCGAGGAGTGGGTGCCACAGTTGGAAAAGGTAAGGAACCTATCATGGGATCCAGAGAAGGAAAAAGAGTTTCTCTTTCTCATAGATGCCATGCCTCCTGACCAATAAACGGTCATCCCTGGCAGAAGAGAACTGTTTTTCACCACCCACTCCACAACAGTCTCCTTCCTATGCCCCCTCTTCCACATTGCCAGGAGCCAAGGCTAAAACATGGACACCATCTTGAATTCTTGGCTTTCACTCGCTCCCTGTATGAGTTCTGTCAGCATGCTCTTTTGCTGACACTGAAGAAACCTCAGATCTGTCCATCTTTCTCTATTTCTACATAATGGTTGCCTAGAATCGCAATTATGCTCAAGCCCTGTTATCTTTCACCTTTCTGTTGAAACTGCTCACTCGCAGGTTTGTCTATTTCATTATTTACCATAGCCAAAAGAATGCGTATGAGGCCTTGGGGAATTATTAACCTGACTTCCGGTATGGCAGTGTATAGGAGGATCCGGCCAGCTTCTCCAAGGGGTTAGCTATCCCACTTGCTTTCATTCTGATAGTAGAAGACATGTCAGTGGAGAGAACACACATCTGGGCTGCTAGGTATGCACCCTTCACTAATGGGAAGGTCGGCAAATGTTTTTTTTTTCTTCTGTTTACCTCGTGATCATCATGCGTAACATGAGAGAGCTAAGAAAATGATTTCTGGGGACTTTCCCTTAAGAGAAAATAAACTCTACAAATAATGGCTCTGCCCAATTTTTTGAATGAGTAGCTTTGTAGAAAATTATGTTTAGTACTGGGTGAGTCTTGTGCCTGAACTGCTCATAGAGTGACTAGTGTATACACTGGGTCACAGATGAGGTTCAGAAGTGTCACTAGATGACAAGTGAAGACTAGGCCTCTTGTAATGAGGGGTGAATTTGTAAGTCATAAAACAATCCCACACCAGTTCAGAATTATGAATAATAAAAGGGTTATTTATTTAAGGGGAAAACTTACAGATCACTGTCCTAGAAAACAGTTCTTTGAATGAACAGGAAGAGAGTCTAGGAGCTGGAAGCTGGAGCCAGAAGCAAGAGAACAGGCACATGGTTACCGCCGCTTTTTATAGTATAAGAGACCATGCCAAAGTGGGCTGGTATCTTAAAGGCTATTGGCTGAAGGAGCAGAATGTGCTCCCACAGCAGAGGGGTTATTTTGAGGAAACATGTCTTTATCTATCATTGGGATAGCTCATGCAAAGCAATTCCTTGGTATCATCATTTTATACCTTCTATACGAAAAATATGATTTTGGTTCCAGTCTCCTTCTGTAGGGCTAAGGATACAGCTAGGTTGAGAGAGTGCTTACCTTGAATGTACAAAGCTCTGGGCTCAGTCCTTAGCATTACATAAACTGGGCATAGCGATATGCATCTGTAATCCTAGTACTTGGGAGGTGAAGGCAGGAAGATCACAAGTTCAAGGTCATCCTCAGCTGCATAGTATGTTGGGGACCAGTCTGAGATAGGAGATCCTGTCACAAAAATCAAAAGAAAAATAAATGAGGTTTTCTTTGGGGTTTATATATTATCTTCAACAGAGGAGATATCCAACAACCACATTATAGAATGTGAATTTGTCTTTAACTCAAAGATTAAAGAAAGCGTTCCTACATAATTATTACCATCTAAAATATTAATCTCCCGAGACCTTGTCCCTCACTGAAGAGCTGCTGGTAGTCGACAGCTGCTGGGGGAGGGAGAGACACTCTTAGCACTGGTAGGCTGTGCATGTCGAAATATCTCTGAAAGCCCATCAGCAATGAACAAGTTCATTATCCATTAACACAAGAAAAATCAATTGATCACTTGGTGAGGGCAATAATGGCATGTAGGAGAGTTTTACTCACTGAGGGATAAAAGAAATCCATGAGGGAACCCAAGACAGCCCAACTACCTCAGCTTCGCCAAGAGCAGCCTACATCTAAACTAGATCTGCAGATGTGAAAGAGGCAGCCAATGAGCCTCCTTGACTGGACGTCATCTTACCTTCCCATGCCATGATTTTATTGTTCTAGTATTGTCCTTCCGCTTCTCAGTTATGACAACAATCAAGAAACTTGTAAGTCATCAAGAAACCTTGATGATTATATCAGAGAGGTTGACCACCTTTTCCACATTGCATTTCTGTAAACTAGACACCAAGTTTCAGGACTGCTCTAATCTGTAAAGTTTATAATGAACTCTCCCAGAATACCTCTTCAGTGACTAGAACTCAAACTTATAATGCAACTAGAGTTCTGCTGATCAGATTTCACACTTGAATTTTTAAAAGAATATGCAGATCAAAAATCTGTAAGAATGCCTTCCAGAATCTGTTTTAGCAATTTCCATCCATTAACACTGAGTGAGAAATTAATATCTGCAAAGATCCCAGCATTGTATCCTGCTTAAAGGGTTTGGAAAAAAGTACCTTGAGACTATATCTCTCCAATGTTACTTGTTAATGTACCAGAAGGCAGATAGATAGATAGATAGATAGATAGATAGATAGATAGATAGATAGATAGACAGACAGACAGATAACTCTAAGAGGTAAAAATAGCTTATGCCATATGTCTTAAGCATTTTTATTAACTCTTTATATCTTATGGCAGCGTTATGAAAGAGTTCTATTATCAGTTCATTACTTAGCTGATGAAACCCAAGTATAGCTAGATGGTTGAGGAACTTTTTGAAGATTATACAATCATGAAGTTGGAGAGCCAGAGTTTGAATCCAGATTGAAGATTAAGTCCAGGGTCTTGCACATGTTAGGCAAAAAATTTTATCACCCAGGACATAACTTCAGTCCCAATTTGTGATCTTAAGGTTAATGGTTTGCTGTAGTGTGTGCACATGGAACAATAGCCCACTTAGCATCTTTTCACAATGCCCTTTACCAAAGCTGTAAGACAACTTTGACAAGAACTTACCAGTTGATGGTTCTGGAAATCGTACCGTGAGCATGCAATTTTAGATTTTGTGGAATGTGAAAGACGATTGTTCATTTTTCATCACAACTAGTGAGAACCCACACAAGCTGTGAAGGAGTCTGTTCACATCACTGGACTGACTGTTAACCCTACCAAACTCTAGAGATAAGAGAATTTGCAAGGAAGAGTTAGAGGGGTTGTCTTCTTACCATTATATATATCCACTGAAGCTTGAGAGATGGACATTTGCTTTGGCTCAAAAGCCCAATGCTCTTGCACATATAAACGTGCAATTTCCTTACTGTGAAACCTTTTGAAAAGTGTAGATGGATTGTAAGTAGGCCATTAAAGTCATAGCCAATGCTGGGATTTATGGAGCCAACAGCTGTTTGGTGTTTGACTGCTGGGGCTATATTTTGAAGTCATTTGTTGCCTTAGTCATGGGCTGTGTCCATTGCTGTGGACAGATACCCGCTAAAACAATAATACTAAGTTATTTATGGGGTGGGAGCTTGCATTCCAGAAATAACATATGGAATCTCACAGGATTCAGAACAGGAAGTAAGTCAATGAGCCTTGTGCAAACAGATTTGGGGAAAGAAACAGTTTCTAATGTCTAATTCTATTCTGTATTACTTGCTTGCTTCTGAATAATAGTTTAAATTTAGTATTTGAGATTTTCATAGCTGTGTATTGGTGTAGGAGGTCCTTCTGTATTTCTGTTGTTTTCATTGGTTGAATAAAGAGACTGCCTTGGCCTTTTGATAGGGCAGCCCTTACGTGGGCAGAGTAGACAGAACAGAATTCTGGGAAGAAGGACAGACAGGCAGATGCCATGGTTTTCTTTCCCGAGATGGATGCTGGTTAGACTCATGCTGGTAAGCCACAGTCAAGTGGCAATCCACATTAATGGAGATGGGTTAAATTAATATGTGAGAGTTAGCCAATAAGGGGCTGGAGATAATGGACCAGGCAGTATTTAAATGAATACAATTTCTGTGTAATTATTTCGGGGGTTAAGCTAGCCGGGCACCAGGAACATGGCCCACGCCTCTTACAACAGTGTATAGTATATTTTGGTAATATCCATCCCCATTCCTCCTTCCAAGTTTTTATAGACCCTTCTAACACATCCATTCCCAACTATCTTCATATCCATTTAAAAGAAGCCCACCGGGTCCAATTCCTGTATGCAGGAGGTGAGGGCAACCACAGGAGCATGGACAACCTACCAGGAACCTGACTGAAGAAAGACGACCTTCTGTTCCCCAGTAACCACCAACTGCCAACAGTTTCTCAGCTAGGGGTGTGGCCACTTTGTCCCTCCCGCATTCATGCTGGAATGGTGATTGGCTTGATCTTGTGCATGTCTTGTACAGTCAAGCACAGCTATTGTGAATTCCTGAGTAAAATGACCCTGCCATGTGCAGAAGACACTGATTCAGGACAGTCCTCCCTAACCTTTGGCTCTTACAAACATCTCACTCTTTTTGTGATGTTCCCCTAACTTTTGGGGGTTGGGGAAGCAGTAATACAGATTTATATTTAAGGCCGAGCACTCCACAGTTGCTTATTCTCTACACTTTAAATTTCTATATTAATTGCAGCCCACTGTCCCAAGAAGCTTCTCTGATGAGAGCTGAAAGCTGCATCAATATATGAGTATAAAAATGTGCATTTAGAGGTCAGTTTGACTTTACGCCCAAACTAAAGTAGCTGCAGGTCCTCCCCTAGGGTTTAAGGCATATTCAAACCATGGAATCCTGGCCAGGTTTATAGTACCAAACATGAGTTTTTTCCTTTGAAGCAGGCTTTAAAGCCAATAAGAACAGTTGGTTACCCCTATGACATTCATGCCACTATTGTTTTTTGAGAAACCATCTTATTTCATAGTCTTGGCTGCTCTCAGATTTACTGTATCATGCACATGGTGGAGCTTATGGCAATCCTCCTGCTTCAGCCTTTGCGTGCTGAGATTAGAGGCATATGCCACAATGCCTAGGTCTCTGTTTTGTATTTTGAATAGCCCTTTGTGACTTGTGCAGTGTTTTTGAATGTACCATCTTGGTCTGTCCTTATGGCTATAAAAGTTGGAAATTATGCTCATTGAGTGTGGAGAAACTGAGACTCGGGGGAAGAGTAGCAAAGCTGGGATATAGAAATGAAAGGTTCAGGTGTGTGAAGCATGTTTGTGATACTCGAGGGTATCTTAGATGACATGAGCTGAGCGATCTCCTTACAGGATCATCAGGAAGCTGTACTTTATGCTGATGTAGCTACATGATCAGTCCAGATACACATAAAGAACCTGAAAAATGTCCTGTTTCAGGCAAATAAAGTAAAATCTGTATTCCAAACTCTCCTCTCTCTCTCTCTCTCTCTCTCTCTCTCTCTCTCTCTCTCTCTCTCTCTCTCTCTCTGGTCATCATTTCTGTGAGAAAAACTGTATATGGAGAGAAAGATATTCATACCTTGTCATGTACCCAGTTGCCAAGCTTTCCCTTTGTTAGAGAACAACCATTCCCGCTTTCCTCCAGCAGAAATCAATCTTTTCTAACATATCTAATTACATACCAGAGAAAAATGACTTTGTTGTTTGTTGTCAGCGTAGCAGTTGCACATGAATCTACTGATACTTTAATTATTGTCCGTGGCCCCATGGCTCTGCAGTCAGTGCCCAGGCTATGGCCTGACAGGTCTCGTAGTCTTGGCCCTGGCTCTGCCATGGCAGTGATATGTAGGTTTAAATGAATTATTGTTCTCTTTATCAGTAAGACTCAGTAGTCAAAGGCTAGCTCAGAGAGGTTGAGTAGCCACTAGTTGACCTTGTTTTTTGGTCAGAGATACTGCAAGAGATATCTCTTCCTCATCCCAGAAAAAAAAACGAAGCTTAAACTCTAGTCCCCACCCTCTCCTTCCTGTGCGTCTTCTCTCTCCACATCACTGGCTTTTATATGGTTAATTCTGGTCAGCTAGCTGCTGGATCACACCTTGATTAAATCTGGAGTGTTACAATGTGATCAAAATATCCCAAAACACGAGTTGTCTTTGTTCATATAGTTGTTAGCATCCCTGGTTGTGACACTGGAGACCAGGGTTCAACTCTCTGGTAAGGATACAAGCTAGCATTTTGCTGTTGGTGGCAAGTTGTTAGGGCATGCTGAAAAGGTTGAGACTGAATAAGCATGAGTTTGAGGCCAGCCTGGGCTACATCATTTCTTTGTCCCTGGTGTGAGTGCACAGGTGAAGTCAGGTAAGTAGAGCTAATAGGCAGTTAGGCAGGAACTGGGCATACATACACTCATCCTCCTTCTCTCTCTTTCTCTGTCTCTGTCTCTCTTTGAATATATACATATGTACACACATATCTGACAATCCAGACTAGAAAGAAAAGTTCGAAGCATCTGGCACTAAAACTTGCATTGAGGAGAATGTGGCAATCCTCAGGCTTTGTGACAACAGCACACAGGTCATGCCTGTGGCCTTCACCTCATCTTCAAAGCCAACAGAGAAACAGGAGACATAAGCATCATCCTAATTGCCAGCACCATATATAGTGAGTCACAGAACAGGGACCAGATGAGGCTTGTAATGAGTTAACTTGCAAATGAAGTGAAACCATTATGGGATTTAATGATTCCTCTGCCAAAAGGGTCACAGCTTTCATTTCCCTGAACCTACCAGGGAAATGTGTTGCCAGGTATCTGTGCCAGTGATTCTCTCTCTCTCTCTCTCTCTCTCTCTCTCTCTCTCTCTCTCTCTCTCTCACACACACACACACACACACACACACACTATTCACAACAGCCGTGTGCAGTGGGCATTATTGACTCCATTTCATACCTGAAGAAAAATTTAAAGCTGACAGAAACTAGGCAACTTATCTAATAGAAATAACTCATCAATGGTCAAGCCAGGGTGCTAACTCGAATGCTTGAGTCTAAAACTTGGCGTCTTCCCATCTGGGGTTACCGTAGAGTCAGAAGTATGTGCTCTGGGCCTCTGCCAGCATTGTTGTGAGATGAAACTCCAAACCATAAAAGCCCAATCAGAGTGGTAACAAACAGTAGTTCATGTTCAACCTCAAGTACTAAAATAGAGACAGAAGCCAATGCTGTCTGTCCTTCATGGCAGCTAGTTCAACAACAGCACTCTTCTTTAATCTTGTTTTATTAGCTGACTGGGAAGCTAGACAATTTCAGCCTAGGGTAATTTGGATTTAATCTTCTTGCTCATCATCTCTGGCTCCTGCCCTACCCTGGCCTTCCTTGACATTCTTCTTCCTCACACATTCCGGGCAGCCACCACCGTCAATGAAGGAAACCGTGTTCACCACCAGCTTGTGGCTTTCATACGATGCTAATAGATGAACACTCAGGCACGGTAGATGCACTTGGCAGGCCCCGTTTAAAGACCTGCACTGGGTCTGCAGCAACCTCTCAAAGCAGCCCTCACTTCTCAGGCCCAGGATTGAATCCAGATTCATCTGGCCCCCATCCCGCACCCCAGTGCGACCAAGTCCCTGAGTCCATGGGTCCTTTATATCTGTTATCAGCAGATCCGTGGCAGCCCTGAGAATCTTTACACAAGTAAAGTTGACCCTCCAGACTTCACATTGGCCATGGAGCTCATATTCACTGAGCAGCTTCAGTTCCTGGTCTGGGTGTGATGTCCTCAAGGGTCTTCATGGGGCCACATAGGTTTGCCCCAAGCCCGGTTCCCGGCTAACAACATCTTTCATACAAAGTATTATGGAAACACTGGAAAACTCCCAATGTAGACTTAAACTTTAGCTTCTATTGCATTTAAAAGAACTTGTATGAGAATAATTAGTAGGTTTTATCCAGTTAGAGATTAGTACCGCCCATGCTTTCTTTTTTCTGAATTTTTTAGTGTTTTGTTGAAAGCAGAGCATTTTTTATTGATTTTTATTGACCTGTACACTTTTCTCTGCTCCTGTTCCTTCCACTCCCTTCCCCTTCAACCCTCTTCAATGATCCCCATGTTCCAAATTTACTCAGGAGATCTTGTCTTTTTCTACTTCCCAGGTAGGTTAGATACATGCATGTCTCTCTTAGGGTCCTCTTTGTTGTCTAGGTTCTCTGGGGTTGCGAATTGTAGGCTGGAGAAACTCACAGTGATCCCACTGAAATCAGGAACAAGACAAGGTTGTCCACTCTCTCCATATCTACTCAATATAGTTCTTGAGGTCCTAGATAGAGCAATAAGACAACAAAAGGAGATCAAGGGATACAAATCGGAAAAGAAGAAGTCAAACTCTCGCTGTTTGCTGATGATAAGATAGTTTACATAAGCGACCCCAAAAATTCTACCAAGGAGCTTCTACAACTCATAAACACCTTCAGTAATGTAGCAGAATACAAGATTAATTTAAAAAAATCAGTAGCCCTCCTGTACACAGATGATAAATGGGCTGAGAAAGAAGTCAGAGAAATATCACCCTTCACAATAGCCACAAATACCATAAAATATCTCAGAGTAACTCTAACCAAACAAGTGTAAGACTTGTATGACAAGAACTTCAAATCTTTGAAGAAAGAAATTGAAGAAGACACCAGAAAATGGAAAGATCTCCCATGCTCTTTGGATAGGTAGAATTAACATGGTAAAAATGGCAATCTTGCCGAAAGCAATCTACAGATTCAATGCAATGTCCATCAAAATCCCAGTAAAATTCTTCACAGACCTGGAAAAAAAATACTCAACTTCATAAGAAAAAACTGAAAACCAAGGAGAGCCAAAACAATCCTATACAATAAAGGAACTTCTGGAAGCATCACAATCCCTGACTTTAAACTCTACTACAGAGCTATAGTACTGAAAACAGCCTGGTACTGGCATAAAAGCAGACATGAGGACCAATAGAACCAAATCGAAGACCCAGTAAAAATGGTAATCTTACCAAAAGCAATCTACAGATTCAATGCACTGCCCATCAAAATCTCAGCAAAATTCTTCACAGACCTCAAAAGAATGATACTCAACTTCATATGGAAAAGCAAGAAACCCAGGATAGCCAAAACAATCCTGTATAATAAAAGAACTTCTGGAGGCATCACAATCCCTGATTTTAAACTCTACCACAGAGCTACAGTACTGAAAATAGCCTGGTATTGGCATAAGAACCAACAGGAGGACAAAATGGAACCAAATTGAAGATTCAGATATTAATCTACACACCTTCAAACACTTGGTTTTTGGCAAAGAAGCGAAAAATATCAAATGGAAAAAAGAAAGCATATTTAACAAATGGTGCTGGTGTAACTGGATATCAACATGTAGAAGAATGAAAATAGATCCATATCTTTCACCATGCACAAAACTCAAGTCCAAATGAATCAAAGACCTCAACATAAAGCCAGCCACACTGAACCTCACAGAAGAGAAAGTGGGAAGTACACTTGAATGCATTAGCACAGGAGACCACTTCCTAAATATAATCACAGCAGCACAGACACTGAGAGAAACAAGTAATAAATGGGACCTCCTGAAACTGAGAAGCTTCTGTAAAGCAAAGGACACTGTACATGCTTTATTTAGAGAAAGAATATAATACTACATAAATTTAAATGTCTGATCACTTTTTGTATCAATCTGTATTTATTGGTTAGATT
Source organism: Ondatra zibethicus (assembly GCA_004026605.1). Taxonomy (NCBI): domain Eukaryota; kingdom Metazoa; phylum Chordata; class Mammalia; order Rodentia; family Cricetidae; genus Ondatra; species Ondatra zibethicus. The sequence goes on from PVIU01003298.1 coordinate 77,139, forward strand.
AAACTTAAAGTTACAAGTCAGCCATGGGTATCAAAGTTACAACAAGTATTCAAATAAAATCCACGTGCAGAGACCTGTGAGGAAGAAAAATCACCCTATGAGAAACAGCAGTCTCTGTGCAAGTAAAAGAGTAAGAAGTCAGTATATTAAAGTGTTCAATTCTCATAATTCATCCAGTTTTGGTACCTCTAATCCTATGGGGTTTAGTGGTTTAGCTATGGTGTTTCTACTGGTTCATGCATGTCTAAAACACACCTTTAGAATCCTGCAGATTACAGCCCTTGTGTGTGTCAACAACACGCCTCTTAGAGTCCTACAGATTACAGCTTTTGTGTGTGTCAACAACATACTTCTTGGAGTCCTGCAGATTAAAACCCATGTGCGTGTCTAATGCACACCTCTTAGAATCCTGCAGATTACTCCTCAGGCAAACTGGGCACAAACATTGGTGCCGACGGGAGCTTTGGAGCATCCTTTGATCTCCGTTGCTTTATTTGCAGCCTTTTACAAGCACAATATAACCAACCAGAAGAATAAATACAATGCCTATGTCCAGCATAAAGAATAAGAAAATGGATACAACTCTAGTCATTGTCAGATTAAAACCCAAGGCAGTGGCATCTGCCCTGCAGCCTTCTGCCATCTCTCCATAGAGTTATCCTCCCCATAACCCTGTCTGGAAATGCTGTGCTGAATCTCATTGAATTATTTTCTTACCTTTTTCTCTATGGCTTTGATCCTATGCATGTTTTCCTATCTAATGTAAAATCTCACTTTGCCTGCTTTTCAGCTCCATCTAAATGTAATCACTCCTGATAGATCCATCTAGTTTTCTGCCCAGCATCGTGTTTCTTCAGATTAATTCACGTTAAAACCTGTAGCAATGATTTTCACTGCCAAAAAATGTTTGTCTTTTTTTACAAAATATATATTATGCTTTGTACATTCTACTTTTGGAGATTTTTGAATAATTACTACATGTTTTGGTGTGCTGAAGAATGTGGGTATCAACATTTGGCAAATGTGTTATGGCTTACCTGGATAAAGCCTACCTAAATTTGTCTTCAGAACCTGGAAATTAATTATTAAATATATCAAAGGAGATCCTGAAGATATTATTAGGTTAATGATTTTGAAATGGCAGTGTATGATTCTGATCTTCCCACTTCCCTTGTATTGGACACACTCCAATAATACAAGACAATTCTCCAATTCAAGATTCTTTGTCCATGCTGGAACTTGGCTGGCATGACCTTGTGCATGCCTTGTGTAGGCAACTGTAGCTGTTTAGCTGTTGAGAGATGGGTGAGACATTTCTGTCTTGACTCAGCACTTATCCTAGTTCTGACTTTTCCATTCCTTCTGCCCCTCTTCTGCGATGCTTTCCAGGCCTTGGGTGTAGGGTTATCATGGATGGGCACTCCAGTCCGTTCTCTGCACTTTGGCCAGTACTCTGTATTAGCCCCTCTCTATTGCAAAAGGAAAAGCCTTTAACACAGGGCGAGAACTGCAATAACCTGTAGGAGAAGTATTAAGAAGACAGTTAGGCACTGTATCATTTAGAAGAATGGTATTAGTAGATTCTCCTCTAGGGTTTACAGCCTTTTCAGCCATGGGTTCTTAGCTAGCTTTCAGTACCAGGCAGAAGTTTGATCCTGTTGAACAGCCTTAAGTCCAACCACTCAGTTGCTAGTTACAGCTGAGAGATTAGTATCGTTACTGCGCCAGTGGGCATATCTCATGGAGCTTATTGCTATTATAGTTTTCAGGATTAAAACATTTAAAAAGTTTTGCTAATATGGTTTCTAGAACACTGGCATTCCCTTGTGTGTTATTTATGCCATTGGTTTTTGCTCTTTCAGGATTCTGGGAATTGAATTCAGCGTCATGTGCATACGAGGCTAGCAATCAACAGACTAATATCACTAGATTCCTTTGCATTTTCCAAATCATTGAAGTAGGCAGTCATCCATTTCCCTCAGTGGTGTTGACCCCATTAGCATAATTTACCCATGGTGCAAATAGCAACACTTAAAATCCTGGACTTAGCTGACTATTTCACGAAACATCTTTTGAACATACAACTTTCCCAGCATATGAAGACTTTTTCATAAACATGGTAAAGTTAATGTTTAAACCAGCTTTGGAAAAGTAGGGGATCATTTTCTAATTTTGTTTTTAATCCTTTTTTTCCTTAAAATAATTTTTGAGACAGAGTCTCATTACTAAGTCTGAGTGGCCTGGGATTCTCTTTGTAGACTAGGCTGGCCTCAACGCACAGAGATCTACCTGCCTCTGCCCCCTGAGTGCTGGAGTTAAAGGCATGTACTACCATGTCCAGCCTTTTCCCCCATTTTTCTGACCTTCTAAAAATATGATGGAAGGGATGGGGAGATGGCTTAGTGGGTAAAGTACTTTTAGACAGGATTGAGGACCTGAGTTCAGATACCCATAACCCACATAAAAGCTGGGCACTGGAGGGAGAGCACTGTGAGTAGATCCTAGAGTGACCGGTCCAATCAAAGCAGCAAACTTCCGGTTCAGTAGATGTCTTAGTTACTATTCTATTGATGTATAAAGACAGCACGTCTAGAGTAACTCTATAAAGAAGTAGTTAGTTGGGGATTTGGGGACGTGCTTACAGTTTCAGAGGCTCAGTCTATTATCATCATGGCAGGGAGAATGGCAGCGTGTGGACAGACACTGAAGCAATAGCTGAGACTTTACATTCTGATCTGGAGAGAGAGAGAGAGAGAGAGAGAGAGAGAGAGAGAGAGAGAGAGAGAGACTTTGAAGTCTCAAAGCCACCCCTAGTGACACACTTCTTCTAACAAGGCCACACCTATTCCAAATAGGCCACACCTCCTAACCCTCCTAATCCTTCTCAAATAGGGCCAGTGTTTGGTGATTAAGCATTGGAATATGTGAGTCTATGGGGCCATTCTGATTCTGATTCAAGCCACCACCATAAGAGACAAAGTTTGAACATGCATGACAGAGAAGTGATTGAGGAAAGACATCCTAAAGTCAGCTTTTGGCCTCCACGTATGTCCATACAGAAAAGTACACCTGTCTCTGTCTCTGTCTCTGTCTCTCTCTCTCTCTCTCTCTCTCACACACACACACACTAGTCAGTTGGTAGATTTGATATTTCAAAGACATAGAAGCACTATAAACAAAAATTTCAAATGCAAGATTGTATTTATTATTGTTATTATTATTATTACTGTTTTTTCAAGACAGTGTTACCCTGTAGCCCTGGCTGTCCTGGAACTTGCTCTGTAGACCAGAATGACTTCAAACTCAGAGATCCACCTGCTTTTGCCTCCCAAGTCCTGGGATTAAAGGTGTGCACCACCACTGCCAAGGGTAAGACTGCAATTCAAAGGGGTTTATGTGTCATCATGATGTTCAGATGAGTTCTTATGTAAGCTCCTACACGGGAGAGCAGTGTTCCCAAAGACAGCTTGTTTATAGAATTCTCCGTAGGACAGTCTTGGCTATCTCTAGTGACACCAAATTACACTAAAACGGCTTCATTTCATTATCACTTAAAATACCCAACTTCAGAATTTGTTCAGTTCTGCTGCTCCATGTGGCACTTTGTCTCCTTAAATCCCTACAGCAAAGTTATGTGGCTATTGTCTTCTAGTTCACTGACAGAGTCTATGGTTTATCAACTATATTAAATCCTTTAGTAACCCCATTTTCATCAAAGTCTTGCAATATTATTTTGATATTATTTTGATATTTGGGTGATAGCACTAGTGTTACTTCAAACTTCTTATCATATATCACCTACCCAGTTAGAAAACATGAACACGGGGCGCTGTGTTTGCAAGTCTACCGTATTCTCATATTCTGCTGTGAAATCCTGTTCTCTAAGAATGATCAGTCTCGAGATCAGGGCAGTTGTGATTGCTAGTACAAGATCTCCCAAGATTAGACTCACTAACAACATTTCCCTGTGGAAGGGAGGGAGGGCTTCTGAGGCACATGAGGTACTAGCTAAGCCACACACAGGAGGAGGCTCACTCACTGAGGCTATATAATCAGCTAATGGTTGGAGAGGCAGTGGAGACATTGTCTTTGATGGCATAGTTGCCTTTAAGGCAGCCCATACTTCTGTAGGTGACTCCCCATCCCTGCTCCAGTAAGTAACCCCAATTGAACTCCTTGGTTCACTGAGCTAGACTTAGGAGGACTCCTCACTTTGGTCTGTTACAGGTACTGCAGCTGAAGTCAATAAATAGATGTTTGTTTACCTCTCCCAAGGGGAAGTCATGCAATGACTTCTTTGAACGTAGGATTAGAGTCTTCCACAATTCCTTTAAGGTTAGCTTTTGATAAAACGTCTACCCAACTTTTCAGTTCTGTGACTTAGTACACCATTGTATCCCTATGACTCTGTGGGAGTTTGCCCTATCATGGCTGAAGGATTATGCCTCTTGAGGCAGTGTGGTATTTCGAGTGTCATTGGCCCCCATAATCTCTAGAAAGTGTGGCTTTAGTGAGGTAGGTGTAGCCTTGTTAGAGAAAGTGTGTCACTGTGGGGGTGGGTTTTGAGTTTTCCTTTGCTCAAGCTTTCCTTGGTGTGGCGCTGAAACCACTTCCTATTGCTTGCAAGCTGGAGGACTCTCAGCTCCTCTCCAGCAACATGTCTGCCTGCGTGCCACCATGTCCTGCCTTGATGATAATGGACTGAACCTCTGAACTGTAAGCAAACCCCAATTAATTGGTTTTTTTTTGTAAGAGTTGCCATGGTTATGGTGTCTCTTCACAGCATTAGAAACCCTAACTAAGACAGTGGAATGAACAAGACCAATTTGAATAGCACAATATTTTTCCCTTATTTGAACAATTTCTTCAGCATTTATCTGTAACCAGTTGACAATATTGCCCATAACATTTATTGAGAAGCTTTTCCTTGCTTTAGTGTCACAGCAATCAATCCATTCTTATTTGAAGCACAGCAGGTTCTCTTTCGAAACTGACTATGGACAGTTTCTTCTACTCTTGTAAGACTCTTCTTGTCAACTGGATAGTTTTGGAATTTGGGCATCATAGTTACAAGGAAGAGACTTTTAGTCTTCTCAATTATCTGTTTATCTTGGAGATCCTGGAGTGTTGCAGCTTCTCCTTCAAGGAGACCCAAGACTGAGAAGGAGAGGATTCAGGGATCCAGGGATGTAAGGGCATATACTAATCCCAGTGACCCACCTAGAAGATGTAAAGTGGTAACAGCTGCTTCGTAAGTCTTTTTTTCACAGTGCTCAGTATCTCTCTGTTTCTAACCCAGGCTGTCAGGACTTGCTTGTGCTATTTGCATCCAGACTTACGTCAACCAGTCCAAATTATAGTTTTTTTTTTTTAGGACAAATATCGGCTACTGCTAATTTTCAGTTTCCAGTTTTGGTCCTTTTGGAAAATCAAGATGTATTGTTATATAAGAGATTGAGATGTTTAACACAGAAGTCAAAATCAGTCTGAGTTGAAAGAGTCCTTTGACATATTAGGACATTGCCCAGCCGTGCTATCCTTCTCTTTGTTTTCTGCTCCAGTTCAGACAATAGCATCAAGACCCTCTCCTCTTCTATGCAGCATTTCAATTGGGCCTAATTTTTATGATGAAGAGCTTTATTCCCAGGGTGATAACAGCTTAAAAAAACGGACAGAGCCATTTAGTTTCAGGCTAGCTTAGACCCATTTATATCTTTCTAAACTGAAGTGTGCAATGATGTGTATTTCTCATGGTTATGTTATTTGTTAGGACTGGCCCATCTCAATCTTGGCAGCTGCCATCTGGTATACCTTACAATCCAGTAAATGAAGTCTTCTCTCTTTGGATGGCAGTTTTGAAGCTGTAGCCCAGTCCTGGATGGTTATCCCCCTCACCCTCAGGAAACTGTGAACTGTGTTAACTCAACTACTTCCTAAGTCACTTTTCTTTGTGTAACTTTCCTCATGTTATAATAAAAAATCACTTAAAACTCATGAAATAATAATCTATGGCTTTATATGGTAGTTATGAATTTACCATACTATAATCAATTTCCCTTTGAATATTCAGGTATTGTGCAATTTTTCTTATTATAAATTCTTAAAAATGAAACTAGTGAATTAAGGAGTATAAAACTTAGACGTCTTTGTTACTAATTACTCAGTTCTTCTCTGTATGTATTTTATATCATCACCAGCAATGTATACATGTAGGTAGCTTTTACTAGAACTGAAAGTAAATAATGCCATCTGGGCCAGAGATGAATCAGTAGGTGCAGGTGCTTGCTATAGAACTGATGACCTTGATCCCGGAACCGCAGAGGTGGAAGGAGAGAATGGACTTCTGCAAGCTGTCCTGTGACTTTCACAAATGTATTGTGGCACCCATGTGTCTACACACACACACACACACACACACACACACAAACACACATACACAAACACGCACACACACGTGCACACACGTACACCTTTCTAGTCTGTTAGTTCTTCCATTTTAAAATAGTTTTTAGTATTTTAATTATTGTTGTTTGAAATCCATTTTAATATCAAATGATCTCTGTTTTTGTTATGTTCAACAAGAACCATGATCAGAAACCTTTAAAAATACATTTTGTTTTAAGTTGTAGTGAAACATGTTTCAGAGACTTGAAAAGTGTGCTTTAAATAAATGGCTTTTTGTTAAACGTTAATAGTAACCTCTACATAGTAACAATACAACTTAGAAATGCGGTTAAATATATGATGTTGAGAATTACAGTAATTTGGCATGAGTATGGGAAAGATTGGGAGCATGCTGACAGAGCAGTTTACAAATCAACTCCATTTGGGGAACACTTTTCAGGATGTCTCATGGGCTATGGTAAAAAATGGTTTTCAAGATATGGTGCCGGAGTGGCCCCTTTTTGGATTTTAATGAGTGGATAATACCAACTCTGCTGGCCCGACCCCTGACTTTTGAGCATACCTGTCTTGATCTTGGTGCCCTCCGCGTTTCTTGGATCCTGACCATTTGTGAAGTATCTGACCCACAGCTCTGTGAAAATCACACCCTTGTCATATCGGCAGGCTTCCTGGCTTTCTAGCTCCAACTCACACCCCGATTTATTGACATTCTTGGAGTTCCCGCTGTAAAGGGAAGAGAGGTGGCATCTCTTTCCTTAGCTGACTCTTTCCGCAGCTCCCCTTCAAGTACTTTCTCCACTAAAGCTTAAAGAGTACAGGCTGGCATTTAACTCTATAGCACATTTGCCACGGATCTGTGTAGATGCTTGTGGGATCCAGTAAAGCAACTTAAGAATTTATCATTTTCCTCTTTCCGACCTCACCTGCGCTTTGTGTTCACCTGTGCAGTGGTTCCTCCACTTTCACACAGTTTCTGCCCTGAGATGCATTTATGGCGAGACAGATAAATAATAAATAACAGCAGGACAGGAGAGAACTAACATCAGCTTCGACCAGCTGACTTCAGCAGAACCGAAGGGAGTGATGTCCCTCAACGGCACGTGACAACTGTGATTGTTCCAAAGCCTCATATTAAAAGTTTTTATGGAGTCTGCTAACCACTAATTCAATTTGGAAGGCTTAAATAGAAGAAAGCTCACTTTGTGTTTCTCGGCGGGGGCTGATCTTAACACACACACAGACGGCCTCACATTAACCGCGCTCCTGAGTCAGACTGCAGCTTCCAAAATCATGAAGGGCTGTTGACGATATTTTCGCTATCCAGACCACTACACATTTTTTTATGAAAGGATTCAATGACAAGACTTTTGCTTACTGCGATGACACTTTGCAAACACACAGTAAGAGTGACAGTGCTAATTGTGTACTTTGCCCAGCCGGAACCTAATTAGGAGGCACAAAGCACCAGCTATCACATTACCATGTGTGATGTCTTTGTTTTTATGGGGTATGATCTGAAGCCTTTCACCAATTCACAACAATTAGTTGTTCTTTCTACAGAGAAAGACAGGACATTCCAGATCATTAAAAACCGACCAAAAACTATAGAGTTTTGTCTCTCAAGTGTCTTCTGGACAAGAGTGTCCAGCGATAAGTTACCATGGCAATGAGATTGTCTCTGTTAGGGTTACTATTGTGATGAAACAGCATGACCAAAAGCAACTTGTGGAGGGAAAAGATTTTGGTTTACACTTCCACATCACTGTGCCTTACTGAAGGAAGTCAGGACATGAACTCAGGGCATGAACCTGGAGACAGGGCTGGTACAGAGGCCCCAGAGAAGTGCTGCTTATTGGCTTGCTCTTCACAGCTTGCTCAGCCTGCTTTCTTTCATAGCCCAGAACTACCAGCTGAGGGATGGCACCACCCACAATGGGCAGGGCTCTCCCCATCAATCACCAATTAAGAAAATACCTTACAGTCTGACTAGAGCTCAGTCTTCTGGAGGCATTTTCTTAATTGCGGCTCCTTCCTCTCAGATGACTGTAGCTTGTGTCAGGTTGACATAGGACCAGCCAGTACAGGGATGCTTTTGTGCCCTGAAACTGAATGACTTCTTACTAATTGATGAACCCATAGAAGCAATTTTCTTTTGGTTGCTGGAGAGTTTGGAGATCTATTGGCTGTAGTTTCAATGTATTATTTATTTTATGCTTTGTGTTTCTGTTAGTTTGTGTATTCCACAACTCCATAAAGAGTTTGACAGTAGTGTAGCGGAAAGGGGGGACTAGCACAGTGTTCACATCTGGTGAGGTATTCCCACGTGTTATGAAGGTACACAGGCACGTCCACGAAGCCTTCAAGGGAGAGATGACATGTGTACAACTAGTGAATTTGTCCTGAAAACTCTGAAGTATTATCTATAGTCTGTTTCTGTCAGAGTCAGAGACCAGTGGATTTTAACACTGACAACCAGCCAGAACTCAGATACCTGGAGTTACCCTACCCACCACCAACTGGGATTTAACTGCTCTGGGTGGAGGTGTGGCATTAGCTTCCCGAAGAGTCCCAGGTAATTGTAGTGTTCACACGGGTTGCCAGGGCTGTTCTCTCGCTATGCACACATGAAAGCACCCACAGAGTGAAGACACGCCCCATATACATGCATGTGCTGTAACTAAGGGGCTCAATCGTTTAAAATCAAATTCAGTTGAAATCACCACGGAATTAATATAGTGTTTTGTAATTGCCTGCTTCCTCATCTGCTAATTCTGAAAGCAAAGCTACCGTTATATGATATCAGACTTGACAGTTTGAGCACTTTGGATTTGAAAGGCCTTGTGTGGCACATGTGGAGTTCAGAGTATGGTTTTAAAAAAAATGATCCTATGGAAGACATGGTGGTTAAGATGCATTTTTGTTTTGATGATGAACATAGAAAATCTTTCTGTAAAATGCTGAGGCTAGAGGACCCAACACTTACCTACAGGCAAAAAGGAGATCTTATGCAACTCACTTTTGCCATAAATCTGAGGCCAAGCCCCAGGGTGCTTTCTCTCAGATACTGGGAGCAAGGCAGGGATGATCTTTGACTTGAAGACTTTGTATTTTTTCTCTCCTTGATGCTAAACTACCTGACCAAGCAACTTAAAGGAGGAGAGGGCCATTCTGGATCAGAGCCACAGAGTGTCCATCTGTGTCTTAGGCTCAGTGGATTCTGAGCCAGGGCTGACTGAGGTTGATCATCACCGTGGCTACAACATGTGCTACAGAGAAGGGCTTTGTCACCTCAAGGCTTCGGGAAGTGGAGGAAGAGGAGCGAACCATGAATCAAGCCTTACCTTCAAAGCCACATCCCTGATGGTCCACTGCCTCTAAATCATCAGTACTGTTTAAAGCAGTTTCATCTATGATTCATGACCCATTTTGGGGGTTGAATGACCCTTTCACAGGGTCGCTTAAGACCATCAGAAAACACTGATAGTTACATTACGATTTATAACGGTAGCAAAATTAGTTATGAAGTAGTAACAAAAATAACTTTATGGTTGGGGTCAACATACATGAGGAACTATATTAAAAGACTGCAGCATTGGGAAGGTTGAGAAACACTGGCCTAAAATTTCTCCAAAAGGCACAACCAGCTGGAGACCAATCATTTAACACATGAGCGTGTGGGGGGAGGGGGAACACGTCATCTTCAAACTGTGAGGCTTTTTATGTACTCTTTGAAACATGTTCAGAGGGCTGGTGGGCATACGCAGACACAAGGACTAATCATTGGCAGCTCTTTTTCAAGGACTTGAAAGCTCAGAGTGCAGAGGTTGCTTTTCTAGAGCCCAAGTGGATCTTGAGGATAGGAGCCTGTCTTCTGAATGTGCCATGGCACCAGGCTGAACTAAGAATCTCGTGGAAGATCTTAAGTCACAAATCTATGGACTTACCCTTTTCTAGGTGGGAAGCACAGTTCAATTATTTTGCTGAAAAGGAAAAAAAAATGGACTTTGCCTTTTTGACGTTGTCTTTTTAAATGTTGAAAATCTTAGCTGGGCATCACATAGAAAGAGTCGGTCTGCCCAAAGAGCACCTTGAACTCTCTGCTTATGAAGAACAGTTAGACTCAAAACACTTGATATGAAAAAAATATTATGTGGGGGCTGGAGAGATGGCTCAGTGGTTAAGAGTACTGACTCTTCTTCCAGAGGTCCTGAGTTCAATTCCCAGCAACCACATGGTGGCTCACAACCATCTGTAATGAGATCTGGTGCCCTCTTCTGGGGTGCGGGTATGTATGCACACAGAATACTGTATACATAATAAATAAATAAGTAAATAAATCTAAATCAAAAAAGAAAAAATATTATGACATGAAAATTCTTGAGGCAAGGAGAGGCTACACCAATTATGAGAAACTCATTCCGGATTTTAACAACATTGTGAGAGGAGCCTTGCCTGAAGTTCTTCCATGCCCTGTGGTAGATTAGTTCTTGTACCCTGGTCCTCGGGGAGACGAATATAAATAGAGTGCCATTGCCCTCTGATGCTGCACCAGAGGCCTGGAGGCATTTGCTAGGTTTCTGTTCAGGTTTCCATTTTTAGGAGCAAATAAGCTGAAGGCCATGGGCTCCGTGCTGATTTTGCCTCCTCCATACCTGGCTGTCTGTGGAACTGTGCTGACTTCTAGAGAGCTTCGGATGAAAAGTGATTAAGCAACATTCTCGTTCTTACTGAGGCAGCCTTTACTTTCTTTTCCAAGTTTCTTTAACCAAAAAAAAAAATGCGCGTGCACGCGCGCGCGCGCACACACACACACACACACACACACACACACACATATATTTTAGGGACATCTCCATAGGTTGAGCACCGCTGCTTCAGACAGTACCGGCTATTTAGAGTAAGTGGACCATCAGGGATGTGGCTTTGAAGGTAAGGCTTGATTCATGGTTCGCTCCTTTTCCTCCACTTCCTGAAGCCTTGAGGCGACAAAGCCCTTCTCTGTAGCACATGCTGTAGCCATGGAAATGATCAACCTCAGCCCCAGCCCAGTATCACTGAGCCTAAGACACGGATGGACTCTCTGTGGCTCGGATCCAGCAAGGCCCTCTCCTTCTTCAAGTTGCTTGGTCAGGTAGTTTATATCATCAAGGAGATAAAAAAAAAAATACAAGGTCTTCAAGTTGAAGATTATCCCTGTCTTGCTCCCAATATCTGAGAGAAAACACCTGGGGCTTCCTTTGGAGATGAGTTTGGCCCAGGCCTACTGGTTGGTGAAAAAGAAACTTTTTTGCAGAGATGCAGGCCTTAATAATGTTGCAAAGGTCAGGGCAGACTATCCAGACCTGTTCCAGATAGAACTTTGAGCCCAGCCCACCATAGTCCACTCTGTTGATATACAGCCTCAGAACACACACCACTCTCCTTTCCCCCTTCATTTTTTAGGCTTTCCTATCAATGCATTTATCAGTCTTGTTCCTTCTTATTTTTTTTTATTATTTTGATAATTCTTACATACAGACTGCATACGAGATTTTAAGATGAAAAGTTTAGGGTTGACTGGTTCAGTTTGGGATGGGTTGGAAGCAGGCATTGACCACTTTGAAAATGTTCTAACATGTAGTCGGAGCGGAGAACCCCTGGGGCTGGGGTCAGAAGTGCACCCACTTATTAGGAAATTGATTTACCAGCTGTTTTTTGTTCACTTCACACATAGACTGCACCTGTCTCAACCTCCCCATCCCAGGAAATGATGTTTCTACTTATACGCTTCTTAGATGAAAACTCGAGGCTCGATTTTTCCCCATTGTGTTTCCTTCCCCAACCAACCCCTCAAGCACTGTGCCCCACCTTCTCATGTCCTCACCCCTCTGCTGACTTCCCTGTAACTCCCTTGACCTTCCCTAACCCAGAGCATCACCAGGCTTTATCTCATGACTTCTTACCAGGTAGCTGCTAGTCTGATTCTGTATCAGATCCAAAAAGTTCCTGATTTCTAAGAATGGTCTTAATTTTTAAAAATAAATTTAAACACTTAAAGAAGAGCAGTTCATCCATCTTTATGGGATCTTAACGTTATACTATATTTGTTTTGTGGACCTTTCACATAAGTGAGTTAAATACATTTTTATTACATAGCACTTAGTTAAATATGTTTTCATACAATACAATTTCATTTTAGATGTTCTAAAGTATGTTATGTAGTGGAAACAAAACAATGTTTAAGATTTTCATGCCTTCAATTTAGGGAAGTAAAAAATTGAACATTAAACCTGTTTAGAATTTATAATACTTGGGGAGCAGGGGAGATGAGTCAGTGGTTAAGAGCTCTGGCTGCTCTTCCAGAGGACACGGGTTCAACTCCCAGCACCCACATGGCAGCTAACAGCTGTCTGTAACTCCTATTCCAGGGGATCTATGCCCTCGTATACCTGAAGGCACAACACCAATGTACATAAAAATGAATTTATAATACATAATTAGATTTATTATTTATTTTACACATGTTATTGTTTTACCTGAGCGTGTGTGTGTGTGTGTGTGTGTGTGTGTGTTACCCACGGAGCTCAGAAGAGGATGGATCCCCTGGAACAAGAGTTATGGATGATTTAAGCCTCCATGTGGGTGCTGGGAACTGAACCTCTCTGCAAAAGCAACAAGTACTCTAAATGACTGAGCCCTCTCTCCAGCCCCAAGAATTTGTAATAATGTGGTAGACCTTCAAGGAGGACTCTTCCCCTAAAGAGAACTTCTCTAGATTTACATTTTATAGGTTCTTCCTCCAGGGATCTAGAAGTCAGTGCGGTGAGTAGGAGCTACTCTCATTCAAAGCCTTTCTAGCATACGTAGTCGGCCATCATCGCTGTAACTGTCCGTAGGGACACGCGCTCCAAACATTAAACACTGTCTAAGCCTCTGCAAAGTTTTGCTTATGAATTAACAGTCTTTCCCTTTACCCTTCATTACCAGGACAAACAGAGGAGCCATTTGGTCATATATTGTAGTAATAAAATCAAATCCCCTTAAGAGAAAGGTAAACAAAAGGGAAACCCGCGTCCATTAAGCCTAGCTGCACGGTGGCTCTCAGGAGAAGCTGGGAGACGGTCCCATTAACTCAAAAGTTCTCAGACCCAACTGCTGTCGAGTTTCGCCTCAAAGGCTAAATTTCTATATTAGGGAAAAGGTCCGTCTCCCTCATGGATCTGACTTGGGGTTTTCTCCGACTCTCAGTTGATTTGCACGACAGGACAGAAGCAAAGCGGGCGCAGTCAGAGTCTCCACCGCAGGCCAGCAGAGCCATAATGCCTGTGTCCTAGTGGCTGAAATAACAGAGTCCAGCAAAGCCAACTGCAGGAGTGTCAAAGCTTTCTGCCAGGTCCTCTCTGCACAAGGGAGTGGCCTATGCAAGGTCTAGTGAAGAGAGCGGGGAGAAGGAGGAAGTGGGCAGCCAAGGAGGACTCCACTACAGCGCAAGGGTGTGTGTATGCGATCAGCCCACACTCACTATGCCTGAAAATGCCACAGGAAACCTTTTAAGTTACATGGTAATTAAAAATAAAACAATAAAGTTAAAAATAAAATATAAAAAAAACAATGCCCCAATAATCTTAATAAAAAATAAAATAAAAATGATATTGTTTTTGTATAATAACATATAATATATAATAAATTATATAAAATATGTAATATGTCAATATTGGGGATAATATTACACATAATATAACATAAAATAAAACAGTAATAAAATAAATGTGAAAAAGAAAACTGTCACCAAATCCCGAGGCTCAGGAACAAAACCCTTGACCACTTTCTCACCAGTGTGATGGAGAGGAACAGCCTGGGAACCAGTCTGGAGTCTAGGTGACAGGTGACGGCATGTCCACACTGACCTGGGCAGCTGGCTCTCCAGAAATGCCGAGAAGATCAGGACTTCCCAGAGGATGTCTCCATCACCATAGTTCAGCCTCCCTATGACCCGGAGGCCGGTTCCTCTCCAGAGATTCCCGATCTTGCCTCTTAGCTGCTTTTGTAAAAAAAGTGAAACTATTGTTCATTGAAGTCCCGTCTACAGCTCTCTGCTGCTGCTTCCTCCCTTCTCTTTCGATGGCTACAGCATACACCTGATGTTTATTAATCTCATGAATACTTGTACTTTTGCTCCATATTTGAATCTGTAAATGGTGCTCAAGTTGTCATTAATCATTTGTTGCTCCGGGCGGTGGTGGCACACGCCTTTAATCCCACTCAGGAGGCAGAGGCAGCCTGGTCTACAAGAGCTAGTTCCAGGACAGGTTACAAAGCTACAGAGAAACCCTGTCTCAAACAAAAACAAACAAACAAAAAAACAAAAAACAAAAAACATTTGTTGCCTTATACACATCATTAGATTGCGGCTTGCCATTATATTTTTAATAGTTTTGTTTGTTTGTTTGTTTTTGGGACAGGGTTTCTCTGTGTAGCGCTGACTGAACTGGAACTTACTCTGTAGACTGGCCTTGAACTCAGAGATCCATCTGCCTCTGCCTCCCAAGTACTGGGATTAAAAGTATATGCCACCATGCCCTGCTTAAAACTTTTTTTTAAATTGAATTTGTTCATCTTACGTGTGAGTGTTTTGCCTGTCTGTATGTATGTGCCTCACTCTTGTGCCTGGTGTCTGTGAAAGTCAGACGAGGACATCCCCTGGATCCCCTGGACCCAGAGTTACAGATGTTTGGGAGCCAATATGTGGGTTCTGGGAATTGAACCCAGGTCTTCTGCAAGAGCAACGAGTACTTTTAACAGCTGAGGCAGCCCTCACAGCCATGGTTTTGATTTTTGTTTGTATTGACACAAACAACTCTAACTTATCCAGACCACCGTATTGTGTGGTTGTAGTATGTATTGAGTCAAGAGGTTGTGGTTTTCTCGCTCGTTTTCCCCTTGATTGGCAGTCATGTGATGTCTTATTCCTTATTTTCACCATGAAGTTTGTATTGAACATCTCTATCTTCTGTGTACGTCCCAAGCTCCAAAACTCTAAGTATATGCCAGAGAGTAAAGCGTCTTAATTTTTCTATATTTTGTGCCATTATATCACACACTTAAAAGGAAATTATTTGAAAAATATTATGGAGCCTTTACAATATGTCAAGATGAAGTAAATAAGAGAGGCAGCATTTCTGCTGTTTGAGGACTGATGAACAAACTCAGAGATGAGAAAAAACAAAAGCTAGCAAGCTAACTTCAGAGAATACTAAATGCTATATAGCAAAGAAGACATTCTTTCGGATTCAAGATCTTCCTTGGTTTTCCATTCCACCTGGAATTAAACAGAACTACTTTTCCCGGCTGTGAGATTTGGCGCCATTAACCCCCGCCTCTGACTGCTATTTTCTGTACCCTCTCCCACCTTGACCTTGAAGTCTTTGGACTCAATTATTCTTTTTTCCTGCTTCACCAGGAAAGGCGTTTTTCTAGCCACCTGGAAAGTTCTTTTCCCTTCCCTTTACCTCTCTCACGTGCAGTCATTTCCCTCAGCGTCACTCACCGTGGTAGGGGATGGGGCATGATGACAACGCCTGCCCGTGCCTGGCCTGCTGCATGGCAAGGTTGTGAGATGGGCCCGCTGCCGCTGCTGCTCTTTGTACCTCCTAGTCCACACCCCGACACATAGGTATTGGAGGAGGCCACTAGTTTGCCCCTGGTGGCTTAGCCCCAAAATAACCACACAGAAACTGTATTATTAAATCACTGGTTGGCCCATTAGCTCCAGCTTCTTATTGGCTAACTCCCACATATTAATTTAACCCATTTCTATTAATCTGTGTATGGCCCCGTGGCTGTTGCTTACCGGCTAAAGTTCCAGTGTCTGTCTCCAGCAGGGCTACATGGCATCTCTCTGACTCTGCCCTTCTTTCTTCCAGCATTCAGTTTAGTTTTCCCCGCCTAGCTAAGTTCTGCCCTGCTATAGGTTCAAAGCAGTTTCTTTATTCATTAATGGTAATCACAGCATACAGAGGGAAATCCCACATCACATAGGTGTTCCTTAGTGAATTTTTATAAAATTAACACAAACAAATGTCCTTCTCAAAGTTGGCCTGCCTGTTCACTTTCATATTGGGAAGGTCACACACCCAGTGGAGAGCCGACCTGTGTCAGTTACTGTGTGTTGCTGGTTGGCTTTTGTCAACATGACACAGACCTTGACATATCTGGGAAAGCAGAATCTGAAGTGAGAAATGCTTCTGTTAAGACTGACCTGTAGGCAAGTCTGTAGGGGTGTTATCTTGTTTAATGATTGATGTGGGAGGTCCAGCCCACTGTGGACAGTGCCATCCCTGGACAGGTGACTCCGAGGTGCGAAGAATGCAGGATAAGCAGCCAGTAGCAGCTTTCACTCTTCCTTGGCTCCTACTTCAGTTCCTGCCCACAGGTTCTGAAGAAGGGCGCTTAAAAGAAATCCCGCACTAGCTCAGAATTGAGAATAATAGATGGTTATTTATTTAGGGGTAGACTCACAGATCAGAATCCTCTGCTGGAATAGAGAACAGAAACCGAATCCCGCAGCCAAAAAAGAGGCCAGATGCATGCTTTACTTTAGCATAAATAGTATAAGAGGCCCCGTCCCAGTGGGCGGGTAACTGGAAGGCTACTGGCTGTAGGATTTTCCTGCAACAAGGTTCCCGCCCCGACTTCTGTCCATGATGGAGTGTGACCTGAGAGCACACACGGAAATAAAACCTTTCTCTCCAAGCCTCTTTTGTCATGGTGTTCATCACACCGGTAGCGACCCAGCCTGGACTCCGTGTTTTGTCTTGAGGTTCTTGTCTTGTCGGTAGTGGTCACCTCAAACCCATGTGAAAATCGACAGCTCGACGCGGCCGGAGGCAGCTGACTGTGGTTATGTGTTTTAAGGGGCCTTAACACACAGTCGCAGATAGTTAGCGAAATCACTCTAACCCTGGGCTTGAAACAGGAAACGAACAGCATTGCTTCCATCATGCTCTGGAGTTCAGTTCCTACTGCCCTCTCTGCAGCCGGTCCCCTTCTCCCCTCCCTCCCACTCCCCGTTGTCCTTCGCTACTTCCCTCTTTGTTTTCCTTTATTTATAATTTGAAAGTATCGTGATATCGACCCTCCCAGACATCCTAGCATGTATAACTTGAAATTAAGGATAGGATACACTCACTCCTAAATAACTGCGGTAGACATAGCCCGGCAGCAAACTCTCTACCGAGGTTGTGATCTAACCTTGTCCAACTTTCTCCCCGACACATCCAATGAAGAGCCACACATTTCTTTTGGATTTCAGGACTCTTTGCAGCTCCCATATGTTGGGGTGTTCTCTGTTGTGTGGGTCGGTCAAAGAAAGAGATCACTCTAAGATGAAATTTTAAGGCCTATGTGGCAGCAGGAAGGCCCAGCCTCTCTGATGAGCTGAACTCCGAACAGTCATACAAGGGCGTATTGATTGATTGTGTGCCTGTTCCTGCGTGCATGTGTGTAGAGGCCAGAGGACAACCTCAGCATCAGGTGTCTCTCCAGAGATCCCCCTGTCTTTGCCTCCCCAGCACTGGGATGGAGACACACACAGCTATGCCTGGCTTTTCGTAGTGTGCTGGGGATCGAACTCATATCCTCATGATTGTGTAGCAAGTGTTTTACCAAATGAGCCACCTCTCCAGTTCCGTTTCCTTAGTTTTCTTTTCCTAGATGATACGATTCCTGCTATCCATTTGACACGAGCACCTATGTCCTTGGTGCTACATATCCTACCCAAGGCATCATGTCAGGAAACGATAATATCTCGACTTAATGATCATTAATGGTCATGCTTAATTTAATTACTTGTCTAAGAGGGAATCTGCCAGATCTCCTCATTACAGAGCATGTATTAGCATTATCATTAATAAGTACTTTAGGGTGGCCTTTGAAGACCATGTGAATGCCCTGTCATTGATGACCCTTGCTCACAACAGTAGTTTTATTGGTAGTTGGCAAAGGATATTACATAACTTAATTTTTATCCTATATCTTTTAGCTGGCATTTTGTTTCTCTCCTCCCTCATTCCTTTTTGGAACTATTTTTGAAATATCAGAATGGGTGCATAGATTTTTTTCCAGAATAATTCTAATTAAAAATAAAGTAATTCTTTCTTAAATATTTCAATATATTTTTATTTGCTACATCACTTTCTCACATAATATTTTACATCCAGGTTTCATTATGAAATAACATATTTTGTTAAGAAGAACACAATGATGTTCCCTAGAACACCGGCCCCTTTTCCTTTCATTAGACTGACTCACAATGATGGTGATAATCTATTATCTATCTTCCTTTGGTGGTTTAAATACAAAATCAAATCCATTTATTGAGACTAAAAGCTGGGGGCAGGAGGGCATTTCCCAGTGACATATGAACTAACATTTCCCCTTCATCCCTCACCTCCTTGCCCTTTCCAATGAATACCTTCTCTGGCTTCTTTTTAGGACCGAAGATTCAATGATGAGATCGACAAGCTCACTGGGTACAAGACAAAATCACTCTTGTGCATGCCTATCCGGAGCAGCGACGGTGAGATTATTGGTGTGGCCCAAGCAATAAATAAGATTCCTGAGGGTGCTCCATTTACGGACGATGACGAAAAAGTAAGACTTCATGCCTTGCATGACTTGTACTTCCCATTTTGCTCACAGATTGCCGCTCTCCCTGAAAGGATGGGAATTACGTGAATAGTCTCCGATTAGCCTATTCAGAGATCAAAGAGCTTTTCCTGAGCTGTACAAGATGTAATGGGAGGCTTTTTTTAGCATTTCATAGAATGTGGTATAATTGAAAATAATACCACTTTTTTTTAAAAAAAAAAAAAGCTCCACTTTTTAAAAAAGCCTGCTTTTCATTACAAGTTCCAGTAGTATTCTTGCTATTGCTTGGTCT
Source organism: Ondatra zibethicus (assembly GCA_004026605.1). Classification (NCBI taxonomy): domain Eukaryota; kingdom Metazoa; phylum Chordata; class Mammalia; order Rodentia; family Cricetidae; genus Ondatra; species Ondatra zibethicus. The sequence goes on from PVIU01003298.1 coordinate 96,463, forward strand.
TTATTTGCCTTGTAAGTAAGCCTTTAAATTGTGAACAGCACCATGACCATATGTGACCCAAGGGAGGGCAGAGAGTATGGGAAGATCACTGCATTCCATAAACTCAGCATTTTCTCTTACCATTTTATAACTGTGATGGAGAAGCTCTTTTCTTATTTCTTATATAAAAACCTCAATAAAATGAGGGTCATTTAATTGTTATTGTAAATCACTAGTAAAGGGAGCATCATTTTTGGTTCTGAAGAACAAGTGGCTTTGGCAGAAGTGACATACTTTTTGTTCTAGAACTTTAAGTTCCTCTACTAATAGTTTACTGCAAGCCATGCCGAGAAAGGCTCTTCAGGGAGCCGAGGCTCTGGCTTTGGGACTTTTACCTTCCTATTGAATAGAAACTGGTGGGAGGGAAAGCAAACTTCTTATCAGTTTGTCCACGTTGGATGACTGCTATATTGCTATTTGATTGAAAACTCTATGATTTAACTTTCTGGATGAGGTTCTCCTATTTGCCAGTGCTAGCTGCTAATCATCCCCAAAGGCAACTGTGGTGGCACAGGAGGGCAGCGTGAAACGCAATCCTGGGAAAACGGGAAGGTTTTTGGTTGAAGTGAGTCCTTCGCTGAGGTCCTTCCTGCGGTGGGATCAAAAGAACTCAGATCTTTGCAAGAGTACATAAGCTCACAGAACCTTGGGTGACTTCTTATCAATTCTGCATGTGAAGCACACGAGTTGGAATCACAGGAGATAGGTGGGTAAATCCCACGTGTTTTGTGCTCACTGTAGAAAAGAGAGGCACACCAAAGGGCTTTCTCAGAAGAGATGACATCTCATCTCTGAGTCAAGACTAGGCTTCAACGGACAGAGCTAAGAGAGACAGAAAAAGCATTTAGAAGCCAGTTTGCAGTAAATGGTGGTGGCTTCAAAGACCCGTGGCTGTCCAGTGCCAAGAAAAAGTGATGGTGAGGGCTCAGCCCTAAACAAGTTGTACATCACCGCTCCTAAGGCTCAAGGAAGCTTGCGGAAGAGGGGCAGGAAGAAATAACAACAAGAAGACGGGAAAGAACTGTGCTTCAGGCAGGACCCAGCCACTGTAATAATGAACCCACAGCAGCTGTCGTTACTGACACTTGGCCCGCATCAGACTGGCCCTGTAAATATGGAGAGAGAAGATCCCTGACTGCTGAACTATTGGTGAGATGGAGTCTTAGAGAGGAAAAGCCATTGCTTTCAGTTGTGTTATCCTCTGGTAAGCCCAGCAGGCTCCAACAGAGAGCTCTAAATCCGCGGGGATACAAACTCTCAATCCATGGCGACACGAATAGCCCTGGCTAAACTCCGTGAGTCAGAAAGCAAAACAAATAGATAGAAACATGAGAAAGAGATTTGTAGGGGGAAATAGATGGGTAGGATGTATGTTAAGGAGAGTAATGACCGAGAGTAATCAGTATACATTATAAAACTGTATGAAATTGCAAAGAAAAGTAATAATAAAACCCAGAAAAATGTAGTGTAATCTTTAGTCTACTTTAGTCAGTATAACACATGTTCATGGAATGTCTAGGCAGATTTCAGAACGATTTAGCTTTTTACTGATGTGTACATTTGTGTGTTTGTGTGGGAATATGTTCATGTGAGTGTGTGCAGACACAGAGACCATGGTACTGGCTCTCCTGGAGCTGCAGTTGCGGGTGGTTGTGAGCTGTCAGCTGTGGATGCTGTGGGCCAAACCAGGGTCCTTGGAAAAGCAGTACTAACTTTTAGATGTTGAACCACCTCTCCAGTCCCAAAGACAGATTTATCTTAATTTTTTTTAACCATGATGGCAAAATCCTGAGCTAATATGTCTCCTTTCAAAGTTTAGATAGAAGTTGGGGTTTGTGCCTTTTAGGATGCACCAGCTCATAAGCCCATGCTCTGCCCTCTGTTCTGCCCCCTTCACTTAGGGACCCCACCAGATCTTTCCATTGATTCGTTTGTGTTATGATTGCCTTCTAGATGCCTCCTGGTGGATTTATACTTACAAGACAGAGATCCACTAAACTCCAGATGGTTTAAAGGAAGGCTTGCTCCAGGCTTTGTACCTTTCTTGAATAGCATCAATGAAAACCGGGCTTTGGTTGAACCCAACTTGACTGATTACAGGCAGGCACCTTTGGAAAGCTAGGGAATCTCCTGCAGTTCCCCTACCTGACAGTTATTATATCTCCCACCATGTGGCCAAGAATTAAATAAGATCATAATAGCAAATTCTCTGTGAAATGTAAGATGCTGGGTGAGTGTAAAATCTGATTTTATCTGACATTAGGCCAGAGTTTAAATTTTTCTTTTGTGTTTGTCACTTATTCTCAGACAGATTATCTTTCAGAGTCAATCCTATTTTCTTGTTCCCAAATTTATTATTTTCTCTTCTAAAATTATTTCATGTGCCCATAGTATAAATTTATCCTCCGGTATGTTTTTAAAAAGCCCATATATTATTTTTACTGCTTTGGAGTTTTTACCAGCCAAGGCAGGTAGAGTATGTTCATCCAGGTGACACAGTTATAAGATACTTTATGTCCACAATTTCCAGCCTGGGTTGGTTAGTATATCCAATAGACATGGTTAGGGCAAAAAGTAGAAAATAAATTCTTGAAATGTTTGGTGGGAAAGGATCGAATCTAGCTGCCTCTGCCAAAGGAGGAATGACAATGGGACTTTACGGCTGCCTGAGTGATAGTTACCGTGATATTTGCATCAACATTACTTCCTCTATGTCTTGGGTAACACTGATGTCAAAGTGCCAGAGGGGGATTCCATGAGAGGGCACAGGGAAACAACCAGGAAGAGTGCTGAGCTCATAGGGGCACACGTGAAAGATGCCCCCGGCACACTGACAGCAAGGCTCCAGCAGGGCTCAGTGAAAAATTACCATTGTGTAACTTGTCTCCCAGTTTCTATTTCTTGGAACGTCCAGGCTCCTGAGTTTGCAGAGGTAGGAGCATGCGGCTGGAGGGATCAGAAGCTCAGCTTCCTCAAGCAGCCTCCTCGGCAAGCTGGCTGCTCTTTAGCCGCCTCTTCTGTAATGAGTCTGTAATACATAAGCAGAGATTCCATATGCAAACAGGAAAAGACGATGTAGGTCAGACCCACCCTCGCCAGTGGCCAGCCTGGAGGTGGGGAACGAGGAAGAACCTGGCTTTTGCCAACTCAGGGCCAATAAGAAGTTCTGCGAGCTATCACCTCAAAGGCCAAGGTGTTTGGCATTATCTGCCCTTTGGTAAGCTTGCACCAAAACTTCAAATCAAAGCATATTTAACCCCCCTTCCTTTTTCACCGTAGAATATGCTGATCCTGCCCCTTGGAGCCTGTCAAATGCAAGTGGTAGTGGCTGACTTCTTGAGCATGGTGTCTGTAGATATTCGTTTTCATTGAACAGAAGTTTTGATTAATGCAGTCTCTAAGCCAGGCAGCCTTCTGTCACTCTGGATTCATTATGAGGTCATGCTTTCTTGTACCACTGTTAATCAATAAGCTGATTTTTGTTTCATTCTTTAAGATTATCTTTGCACTAGTTTGCATTCTGCTTCTTGTTTCATTTTTGAGATAACGTCTCACTATGTAGCCTTTGCTGGCCTGAAGTTGCCGTATTGGCCAAGTTGGTCTCAAACTTGTGGCAAGCTTCCTGCACCTGCCTCTTGAAGGCTAAACTTAACAAATGTACCACCTTGAACAGCCTCACGTTCTATCAATATAATTTAAACACAAATCTGTTTTTTCCATATTTGTTCACATATGAATGCATCCTATATTTTCCATTTGGAATGATTTTAACATTTTCTAATGTTCTCTTTTTCTATATAATCTTGTTTCTCTGACTTTAATTTGGGGTGTTTCTAGTTGCAAACTGATTCAGTCTGCATCATGGTACATCCACTACAGACGTATATGCGTATATCATATTGCATAATATGATTCATACGTCATATGTCTTCAAGTTCTGGTTTTTGAAGACTATAGATTACATATGTGTGAATAGAGCAAGTTGAGCAGAGTCTTGAACACATTTCCTTTTGCTTTCCTGCCCTTTCCTTATACTGTTCTCCATAGACTGACATTACTGAGTCAGAAGGCAAGCCAGATCTGCACTGTCAGAAGCTTTCAGACCCCTGAACTCACTTACCATGGTGTCAGTGTTGAACAAGCCTGTGGTCTCAGTACCCTGCTGACTTTGATCAGCTCACATTTAAAATCCAAAAGGAGTTTCCCTTACTCTTCTCAGCAGGCTTCAGACAACCACCCTTCACATTCAGAAAGAATGTAAGGCCCAGCAGTGGACGGGAGGGATGACTCAGATGTTCAGAGTGAGCACTGCTCTGGCAGAGGATCTGAGTCTAGTTCCTAGCATCCACATGGTGGCTCACCTGTAACTCCAGCTCCAGGGTGTCTGACACCCTCTTCTGGTCTCCACGGGCACTGCACTCATGTGCAGAAACCCACACACAAACACCTATGTTTAAAAATAAAAATCATAAAAACAAACAAGCAAAAGCCAATACAAGTCTTCTGAAGTCCAGATGAACTTGTAATTTCTAGGTTGCCCACAGGCAAAAAAACAGGGAACAAGAAAAGGCTTATGAGTAGGATTAGGAGGTTCTGGAGTCAGAATGCCTCCAAGACAGACTCAAGTATTTGCTTCTTAGCTGAAGGAACTTGGACACCTTGCCAGGTCCTTCTGAACCTCACAACCTTCCACACAGGCTTGCTGTGAGGAGTGAAACAGATCATAGACAGTAAGTGTTTGGAGTAACCCTCATCAGTAGACACGCCACAGCTGCCTTGCCATCATTCAGACACATAGTAGTAAATTTATTGTGCAATTAGCCTAACATTATTTTTTGTCCCCTTACCTTAAAATTCCATTTTTTTAAGATTTCAAGTTATATATGGCACAATTTTAAAACACTTTGATGTATGAAAAACAGCAAATACTTTGAGGTACATAAAAAATTAAATATATCCATTTAGAGATATTCATGTACTTAATGTCATGGTGAATAAGAATGTATTTTGTTTCTTGAAAGTTCCATGCCTGTGACTCAGTGGCTGTATGTGGTGTCATGCAATAATTGTTGGGAGAACTTGGAAAGATCATTGGTTCCTCCTCTGGCGTAGGGATCGTCGCCTGACAGATGGTCATCCAGCCCCGTACTAAAGCTTTCTCTTCAGTGGCTTTAATGATCTCGTGCTCTTTAAAAGTCTTGGATAATTAGCAAGAATTTAATTTGCAGAGAGTTTTGCGTGAGTCCCAATCTCCCATAAGCATGTATTCATCATTTCAGCTACACACTGGCAAATTACTAGTTTGGCAATTCATGCTGAAGGTGCACATAAAGGCAGGTCATGTAGAAGGGATGACTGGAATTTTCTGGTTCAGTTCATGGGTCCTAAGCAAATGTTCCTGTTTTCCAGGGCTATGCATGAGCTATCTGATTTAGGTGGTAAGATTAGATTCTTCATGTGCAATTAACTTATCACTTTGTTCTTCAGAGGGAGTAAAGGGAGACATTATTTTTGCAGACTAAGGTTATGAGTTGGATAGAAGCAAACCTTGGTGATCTATTTAGAAGCAAACCTTGGTGATCTATTAAGACATTTGTCGCCAGCATGGCAGCTAGGAAATGACCCTGAGTGTAGGCTCTTATCTATCCTTTCAGGCTGTGCACACTTTGGCAGCAGAGGTGTCACCTCTTGTCATGTCGAATAAAACAGAACGTGTCTGGTACAGTCACTTTCCAATGGCAGATGTGTAACAGTCATAGCCTGTAGTTCTACTTTGGTTGTTGATATGGGGTTTCTTATCCTGTGGTTACCTCCTCTCAGCTCATAATTCAAAGCATGCAGCTATCCTGATATGTTCATCCTTTGGAACTGGGATGCTGCCAACACAGCTCTGCTGCTGGAGACTGGCCATGTTTCAGAACTTGTTACTGATAGAGCTACCCTGCCAACTGGCATTGAGGAGGGTGCCCGGATGGTTCTAATGAGTCTCTGTAGAGGCTTGAGTTCACTATGAGACATAAGCATGAGACTCACAGACAGATAATGGGGAGGATTTCATAAAACCTTGGCCTTCCGCTTCAAAACTCTGTGAGGACAATATTTTGCAACTACGTGTTATCTAAGGTACAAGAAATATCAGGTTCATTGGGTTAAGGAATTATAACGAATGTTGAATTCATTATACCGAAAGAGTGACAGGTTGGTGGTCTCAGAAAGACAAATACAATTCATGCAGGCTACTGACACGGAGGTTGGCTAACATATGATTGATTTCTTTTTCGGTTTGATATATTTAGATGTGGTTGTAAGATGCAGTTCTAACATTTTGGCCAACTCCCAAACAACTAGTCACTTTCATAAAGCAACATACTGAGAACAAAGATAGGTGGATTTCTTCTTCATCTTCTGAATAGTTTCTGCAAAAGATGCTATGTAAAAGGCCTTTTCAAATAGTTTTATAAACCATTGATCTACAGCAGTGGTGCTCAGCTTTCCTAATGTGACCTTTTAATACAGTTTCTCATATTGTGGTGAGCCCCAACTATAAAATGATTTTTGTTGCTCCTTCATAACTGTAACTTTGCTACTGTTATGAATTGTAACATAAATATCTGTATTTTCCAATGGTCTTAGATGACCCCCATAGAAGGGTCATTCGACCCCCAAAAGGGTTGTGACCCACAGGTTGAGAACTGCTGATCTTCAGGGACACACTGTAACAGTTCTGCCAGGAGAGTTTGCTGCTTTTTGCTAATATTCCATTTCTTTTAAGATGCTTAAATATTAAAGGAGCAGTATCAGCTGATTGCAAGAAATGCCCTCTGCATACTCATCCATTATTTTCACGTTTTTGCTGCATGTCAGCTAAGCTTTCTGAACATGTTGCTATAAAATTATGATTAAATATTAGTGTTCAGCAAAAGAGACCAAACGTCCTGGCAGATGGCTTGTGGTTTCAAGTTGTATTTGAGCAATAAGATCTTAGTCCAGGGAAAAATTTGGATCCAATCCCATAACTTGTTAGTATTTTATCTCCATTTAAACCATGGTCTAGTCATGACACTCTTTGCATTTAAAGGTGATTGTCCAGGGTCCAGACAGTCACTGTCAGAACATCAGTGGCCAATTCACCCACGGCCCGTGCCTTCACTGGACAGCATCTGACCAAGAGTTTCAAAATAACCAAGATTTGCAAGAAAGTTATTTACAAACACATTCCTGTCAGAACTCAGGATGAACTTTGGTTCTCTCTTCCTGCTAGAGAAATACTGCTGTGGCCTCCTGCCTCTGCCTTAGGCAGTGTCTACCTAAGAACACAAGTGTGTGCCTGCCAGACTGACACCCAACGAAGACTGCAATACTCTGCCAATTTGTTATGGTGCCTTGGGTCCCCGAGGCCATGCCTTTGCGTATCCTCCCCGTGGACTACAGGGTACCCTGCTTCTCCACTTGTCTTTCAAAGCTTAAGTTAAATTCTATCATTGGACCTCAGTAGGGTCTAGACAAACTCATTTTGGTTTGTCATTTGTCATGGTCCTTAATATCTTACATTAAGGACCTTACCCCCTCCCCAGGTATCCCCAAATGATTGTGGTTGAATTTTAACTAACAATTTGTTAAAAATACAAATGATCAAATAGTCAAAACGAAATGGATGTGTCTACATGGTGTAGGCTGTGCTCTGGAGGTTTGAGATCTAGGTCAACTGACAGCCTCATGGAGAGTATTCTGCCTTCCTCTGGTGGCTAATGTGGCTGTGTCTGTAGCCTCTGGAATCTACATAAAGATGGAAGGGGAGAACCAGATATGTCAAGTTCTGACCCCTACATACACACACCCACAGTCATATACACATAACGGTAGTAAGTAAAACCTAGAAAACTGTCATAAATTGTTACTGGCTTCAACTCAATCTGCTTCCTTTTCTCTTTATTCCAGGAGCTCACTTAAAGTGTGTCTCTCTAGGCGAGCTTATATACCAAACTTGCTTTATTGTTTTATGCTTTATTTTATTTTTATTTTGGTGTATGGTTTGTGTCTGTCTGTTTATATTTGTGTGTGTGTGTCCTTAGAGGCTAGAAAATGGTATTGGAGCTCCTGGAGCTGGATTTTGGGCAGTTGTGAGCTTTCCAATGTGGGTGCTAGGAACCAAACTCCAATCCAATGTAAGAGTGGTAAGTGTTCCTAACCACTGAGCAGTCTCTCCAGCATCCCAGGCTTGCTTGACTGCTGAGCAGGCGGTCTCTCCAGCATCTAAGCTTGCTTGATTGCTGTGTCCATCCCAAGCATTCTCAAGGTTTTTCCTATGAGTAGCAAGTTCTAGCCACAATAATTGTTATGATAACTCAGGTGGAGGAAATGGACAGTCTGGTTGATTATAACCTGACATGGCTGGGCTGTCCATACTATAGAGCTAAATAGGCAAGGTTATGGCAGATCTGGCAGAGTTAGGCCATCTAATACTACAGGACTATTAAATCCATAGCTCTTAATGGCTATCAGGACGTGAAATAGCCAAATCATATCTAAGAGCACAAAACATCTTACAAACATGGTCCCAGACTTGAGCATGACTTAGACAAGAAAGAATGTTCTACAGTGGCAGATTAGAAATAAATAAGAGCTTGTTGGCAGGAAGAATTGTTGTTAGGGAACCAGAGCAGGTGCTGCGGATTCTTTTTTCCTGGAGATCTCAAATCGAGGCAGACAACTGTCATCGAATGACTAGCTGAGTGCTACTGTCTGGATAAACACAAGGTGGCTTCTTTTGGTCTTAGAGCGCTGAAATTCTCAAATTTCTGCTAGTGCTCCTCCTCCTCCATTTCCTCCTCTTCTCCCCCTGGAGACAAGAACTCTCTACGTAATAACAGCCTGGCCTGAAATAAATTTTGGAAAACTCAAATTATTTTTTACTATAAGTAGAATGTAGCGGACGTCAAGTACATTTAGCTGTCTTTGAATTGCATATGTTTTTTCAATGTTTTCCTTTTCTAAGTATGAAAATCATATAAATCTATTGTAGAAAGTTTGAAAAGTATAAAAAAGCAAAATTTATATCACCCATAAACCTCTTTCAGAAAATCTATTGTTTTTGTTCTTGATGAATTTCCCTGTCTTTATTTATTACTACCTATAAAAATGTTCCGAATTTGTAGTATGTAATATATAGAATACTTTTTAAAGTCATATTTTAAGTAATTCTTCAAATGTCTGATTCAAATGGTTCCATCATTTTTCTACTATGTAATTATATAAGTTTGTTTAATCATTTTGTTTCTTAGCATTTAGGTTGTTTTCAAAAATCATATTATTATAAAATTACTATTAACCTCTTAGTGAATAAATCAATCTTGGGCCTTGCCTTAGGATAGCTATTGGGCTATTGAAGTGCTGTGTCACAGATCAGAAATGAACCAATTCCTGCAGCTCAATGTGATTCAAAGTAACTGTTATGATTACTGGGTCAAGAGGCTTGAAATTAATTTAAAAATAGCTTTATTGAGATAGAATGCACATACCACATAACTCATCCACCTACAATTTAATAGCCGTTAGTATAGTTACTCAGGTTTTGTAACTATTAACACACATTTTCAAGGCATTTCACGCCCCCAAACCTTGAGAAATTATTCCCATACCTCACCCAAAGGCAGTGCTGGAGACGGAGGGATGTGGAGACAGGTCAGTCTGCCAAGGCAAACTGATGCATTCTGGGTTCAGTCAGAGACCCTGTCTCAAAAACTAAGGTTGAAAATGATCAACAAAGACATCTAGTGCTGACCACCCCCCTATATACATGCACCTGCACACATCTGCACGAATACTCCCTTAACACACACACACACACACACACACGCTATCAGACTGGAGTTTGGAATCATTAACACATAATGACTTCATGCATATATGAAGTATCTTAGTATCATTTTGTTCCAATTTCTTGTTTTCAATGGCAAAACATTTTTTATGTATGTTTTTTCCCTCCCAACCTACCTCTAGTTTCCCTTTGTAAAACACAAACAAAACAACAACTACAACAAAAAACCACAACTCTACTCAAAAATCAGAATGTGCATAGTTCTCAGTCGTAGCCAGCAGTGGAGGGAGGTGTTTCGTGTTTATCATCCTGCAGCCAATTAGGGTTCCCCCCACCCCATGTTTAGTTAAATTATAGAGTGTGCTATTTAAATGAGGCCACATTATATTTCTTATTGGAGAATTTAAAATGGAAAATGAACTAAATTTATGGCATAGTTGTAATTTCTAACAATCTATACATTTAAAATACATACTAAGATTGTTTTTCCTTTTCTTCTTTTTGGTATTTGAGGTAAAAAAAAATGAAGCCATTGCTTTTTTTTTCATCATTTCCAATTATTTCTTTTTATTTTTTTATCCCTGATCTGCCTTGAGTAATATCCTGGCTAGATATGATTGTAGGCTATTTTATGGGCAGATTCTGGTCTGCTTGTCAATCAACAAAGGAGCATTTTTTTTCTCTTTTCATATTGGGCACACTCCACTAAGAAAGGAGAAGTGTCACATGCAAGTACCCCATGCTACCAAAGCAGGCAGCGAGGTCCCCCAGGGAAGGCTCACGCTGGAGTGGGAGAATGTTAAGAGAGGGCGGAAGTAATAAACAACTTTGAAAAATGAGGTTATGTAAGTTAGAGCCGCCCAGAGACGCTTTGAAAGTCTATTACACACAGTTCTTGAAAGGGGGCTTACATAAAACCGGAAGGCGGTAAAGAAGCTCTCCCGCTGGAGAGAGTTTGGAATGATGCCCTATGAGAAAGGACAGACACTGTCGGTTGGCTGGACCTTGACTTCCTTCATCCATGGAACATATGTGGTGTTTTGGAAGGACTTTGTCTAGACGATACAGAAAGTAACTGCAGGATCTCAGTACTTTCTTGTTCTGGATGTCGCCCAGCGGTTGATAGTGCAGCATCCTGCAAGATCTAGCCCTGTGGTCGGGGCTTTATTACTTTAGTTATTTGGTTTTTCAAAGACTCTCTTCCTCTCTTTCCTCTTCCTCTTCTTTATCCACCTCCTATTATATCAACATCAGGTTTGCAAAGAGTTTTATACGGACTTGGATTTGCCATTCTTTTTCAGGGGTCCTGGTAGAGTATAACAGATATTTGCCTTAGGTTTTCTGTTCCACTTCCTAGTTCTAAAACAGAATGAGGGATCCAGATAAAACCTGTAGTTATTAGCCATAATTTTGAGGGCAGACAGCCCAGTCCTCAGATGATCCCACAAGTATCCATGGCTTCTTACCAGAAGTTGATTCTAAATCTATGCCAACTCTTCACTTAGCAAAGCTGGGGCGATGAATCAATGCATAAAGGGCTTGCACATGGCAAACCCGAGGACCCGAGTTTGGATCCCCAGCACTCAGGTAAAGACTTGGTGTAACATATGAGTCGAGTTCCAGGACTTTGGGTTGGGAGGCAAGCAGATCCTGGGGCCTCATTGGCCAGCAAAATAGCAAGTTCCAGGTTCTATGAGAACCCACTTTCACAAAAAGTACGTGGAGACTAAAGAGGAAAACATTTGTCGTAGACTTCTGGCCTCCACACAAGCATGAGTGAATGAACCTACACACACACCCCCCCCTTTCTCTTTCCACTTAGCATTTGGCATGATGTCACTGGAACTTTCTAGAACACATGGGGGATCTAGTACTTTTTCTGGCTAATATTTCTCCTCTAGATCTAGAATGCCCATGGCACGAAGCTTTGGCACTGGTGGCGTGGCACACTGCTGTGCAGGCTTTCACAGTTTGGATCTGTGAAGAGCCACCTGTCTGAAAACAACAGATGACAAACTTTTGGTCTACAACACAGACGTCTTAAGTAGAACACAAATAAAGAGGATGAAGCAAAGCTCTAGGCTTGAAAATGATCAGTAGCCAATGGTTTATTAAAATAATTTTCACCAACTGTGCAATTAGTTTTGCAAATGACGTGGTGATCATATATTTATTTTATTCCTCCAAAAATTATTCTGCTTTACTGAAGTATTTCACAAATAAATATAAGAAAAGACTTCCTGTCCCTATGTAAGTCTGTAAAGCCCTCTCCTGGGCAGCCAGGAAGCCTGTGAGACGTTCATGGACTTCATATGAACTCCCTACGTGCATCTGCATGGCCTGTGTAGAACGTCTCAAACTATCTGATGTGGTATTCCTCTCTGTATGCTGTGAATACCATTGGTTAATAAAGAAACTGGCTTGGCCTGATAGGGTAGAACAGAGCTAGGGGGAAAAAACTAAACTGAATGCTGGGAGAAAGGAGGTAGAGTCAGGGAGAAGCCATGGAGCCGCAGCCAAAGACAGACACGCCAAAACTTTGCTGGTAGGCCACAACCTCGTGGTGATGCACAGATTAATGGAGATGGGTTAAATTAAGAAGTAAGAGTTAGCCAATAAGAAACTAGAGCTAATGAGCCAAGCAGGGATTTAAATAATATGGTTTCTGTGTGATTGTTTCTGGTCAGAGCTGCCAGGCGGCAGGGAAACAAACAAGCAACCTCCATAGTACAACTATCCTCATCAGGAATGTGTAGCTCTGAAGGTTGTTTTTCCTTCCTTTCTAGTTGGAGAAAGTAGGTCATGGGGCATACCCTTGAAGGACATGTATTTTGTCTCTTAGTGCTCTCTCTCTCTCTCTCTCCTTCACTCCCTCTCTCTTTCGTGGTCCTGAGGATTGAATGCAAGACCTTTCATGTACTAAGGAGATTATCTACCACTGAATACATCCTTAACCCTACTGCTCTACATTTTGAAAGTAAAAAAAATTCAACTTATTATTCCTATTTAAAGGGCAAAAGTAGATGAATGCTCTATTCTGACCTTAAAGGAGAAATCGCAGAGTCTGAGATGCCGAAAAATCCAAGACACAAATACGTTCTAATTGACAAAGTGGTGATCTGATTGAAATGACTCATGCTTCTTTCTGAGAAGGGCATCTTCCTGCGAGTCACATGACGAGCCTTTGCACCACTGTCGCTATGGCTGTGATGAGGCTTGCGATTGACAAGTTCTTTTTTTTTTTTTATGCCAAAACCATGGGGTGGTGTGTTTTTAGGTTTGATGAAGATTAATGTAGTCAGGTGTCCCGTTCCCTCCCTTTATCAGGCTTCTTAAAGGGATCTGGTGGAGGAATACTCAGATACAAATTAAAGTTCATAGCCAGATCATGTGTCCACGGCCCCTACCCCAGTGGTAGGATGTGCTGGTAAGGCCTGGCTCCACTCAGACTGGGCCTCACGGATCCACCCTGTCTTTCTGGCAGGAATTGGGGGTTGGAAGATTCAAAGGGACACCGGTGTTGAAAAGCGCTCCTGTCCCTCAGGTGGAAGACAGTTCTGGTGAGGAGCAGTGACTTCCTAAGAACACACAGTACCAACAAACAGCCCTCTTCAGGGAGTCAGCACAGTATTCCCCTGTCAATCAGAAACACTATTCTTCCTGGAAGCGGGGGAATTCATTAATTACAATGAAGGACCTTGCCAATACATAACTACCCATACTGGGTCCCAGCAGATCAGTTAGTAGATCCATTTCCCCACTGCACAAATGGCATAAACCCCTAGTTTGCACATAAAGGAATTCACAGGCAAACACGTCTGTCTTCTGGGGGAAATGAGCTTTCATTTCCTTGGTTGTTTGTCGCTCTCCTCTGAATATGACAAGGAAGATTTAGCCCTGGACCGGGGACTCTGGACTTCATTCATTCCGCACGACCACTAATAGCTTTTCTTTATAACCACATCAAGAACTGAAATTGCCTCAGGAAACAGCGTTCCGCGTCTCCAGTGAATTGCTTATCTCTCCTGAAGCAGACCACATTGCTCGTGCTGTTGTATTTATGTGTTTTCTGATGTAACAGACACACTAAGGCTGTCAGATGTTCTAGAATAGAGAATGAATATCGGGCCCCTTTGAGAAGAATGCTATGGAAAACAACCCAATCAGACTCCGTTCGCCAAAAGTAGAATATATGTTGGGTTTTAGATGAAGTTAGTAGGCAATCCCATTGCACTTTCCTCTCTGAGAAATCACAAAGAGACTTTCCAAGTCAGAGCAATGCAGTTTTAGGAAAATAATATATGAGACTTGGGGCTGCTGGGAACTCTGGTTAGTTTCAAGGAAAATCTCAGCAAAGCCCATCACGAGAGATGTTAAGGCAGGAACTTAAGCAGGAACCTGGAGGCAGGAACGGGAGCAGAGGTCTCAGAGGAATGTGGTTTACTGGTTTGCTCTCCGTGGCTTGCTCAGTTCGTTTTCTTGTGTCCCCCCAGGACCACCTGCCAAGGCATGGTACTGTTCACAGTGGGCTGGGCCCCCCCAAATCAATTACCAATCAAGAAATTCCCTCACAGACTCACACACAGACCGTTCTGATAAAGGCAATTCCTCAGCTGAGGTGCTGTCTTCCTAGATGGCTCCAGCTTGTGCCATGTGGACACAAACAGAAGGCCTAGCAGCACACTTCCCAAATACTGACTGGAGCCATGGACTTGCCATGACGGCTCGCTGGGGTCTTCACCATGGCCTTCGCTCAGTGTTGACTCATGGCTAAAGCCAGCGCCTAGGGGAGTGAAGAAACAAGGGGCTTTTGATACGAATAGGTTAGACCAACCAGAGCCTTTGGCGGGGTCAATAGTTTGGGAACAATCTGTGCAAACAGAAAGCATAATGGTCAGGAACCTGGAGCTTGTGATTGCACTGCTTTGGATCAAGCACAGCCCCCCCCCCCCAGGCACGTGGTGTGGAGCGACAGTATGGGGCACACAGCCGTGCAGCCTAAGCCTGCATGAGTCAGAAACAGTCTTACAATGGGTGGATCGATTCTGTTTATAGCATCTTAGAATTGGAGTGACTGAGTTAACACCGTCTGGTCCCCGTCTTTCCTGGATTCCATTCTGTCTCCCCAGGTGCTTTTCAGTCTCCATCCTCCCCCACCCCCTAGCAGTCACATCTGCTGGCAACACATTGGGACATTTCTGTGACTGTGACCATGGCCCAGATGAATAACCAAAGTATTTGCTGACTGCACAAGCGAACAAATGTCACCAGGTTCTCCTAACCTACACCCGACAAGATGCCATTGTGACTTTTGACTTTATAAACACTGTATCTTGGAGCTTTAGTACTGAGAGTTCTTTGGGGCATGAGCTTGCTCTCGGTCCCCAGCTAATAAAAGACTCTAATTTGGCCTTATATGTGTGGTGGTCTGTAACTTTTCCACTTGGCCTATAACAAGACTATTTAAGCCTTAAGTAACATTTATTTTGCTCAAATAACTGTAGTTCAATACCTGGTATCTTGGAAAGTAAGATGTTTCCTTTGAAGATCTAAGACCTAACATAATATTTTCTGGGCATCATCTCCCCCCTCCCCCATCACATACACAGATAATACACACACACACACACACACACACACACACACACACACACACACACACACACCATGCACGAGATGCATTTGTTCAGTGATGTCTGCGCGTGCACAATCAGATTTCAGGTTCCATGAGAACACTGTGTCCTCCCAACATTCAAGGTGGACAGCTATGTCTGCATTTGTGGCTGTGACAAAATGCCTAAGAAAGTCTTCCAGGAGGAAAGGTCTGCCCTGACTCATTGTTCCAGAGGTTTCTGTCTGCAGTTGGCTGATTTCCATCACTTTGGGCTTCCGTAGGCAAATGATCACAGTCTTGAGAGCATGTGGTAGCAGAGACTGCCCACGTCATGGTGCCTAAGAAACAGGGTGGAGCGTTAGAAGTGATGTCTCCTTCAAGGACTTCAAGGACTCTGTCTGATCCTCCCACCTTCTAAGAGCCCAATTTTCTAGGAATACATCAAGTGGCTGATCTATTGTTGAGGTTAGAGCTCTTGTGATCCCCAAGGTCCCACCTCTGAACACTGTTGTGTCAAGGACACAGTCTAATACACAAGTCTTTGGGTGACATTTCATATTCTACACTCAACAATGATGGCAGCATCTATTCTTTTATGGCATAGTAACAACAACCCTCTTTATTGCAGGATTCACACAGGATAGATCTATGGGCTTTTCCTTTGAGGCAGGTACAAGTTTCAAACCAGTAACCATCAAGATCAGACTCCTGAAGCTTCAGTCTGCGTGTGGATGACATTGTTGTGTTTATTGAGCCATGGCATGTTATTTATCTTACAAGTTCAGAGTGGAGATTTTCAAAAACTTAGAAGGCATGAGAAAACACTATAGCATGGTGGTACCTGAGGACTTACGGAATATTATTCCTAGGATGGTTAATTTATGTCAGATCAAAAAGAAACTCCCTTTCCCCAAATTTCCAATGGTTGGACAAAAGCCAGCACTGCTCAGGAACTTATGAAGCTGGTTCCTCTCCATGGAAAGGAGCCATTTCCCCTATAGTTGACCAGAGGGAAATATGGCTGCCTGGGGTGCCTATTAGCACACCAAAGCACATGCTGGCTCTAGGCTCCCTCAGTATCACAGACCTGGTAAATATTTCAGAGGCCATGCTAGCATGCAAGCTCTTTTTCTCACCTCCATCCTACCCTAAATTTCCCTAGCTCACAGGCTTCCTTACCCCCAAATTCTCATTTTTCCATAAGGAAAACCTATTTCATAAGAAAAACCCTATTTCAGCTATGCTTTCTCCTTATAACCCTGTTATCTCATCTATGCTTTCTCTTTGGCCCATGTTCTCTCTCTCTCTCTCTCTCTCTCTCTCTCTCTCTCTCTCTCTTTCTCTCTCTCTCTTTCTCTCTCTCTCTCCCTCCCTCCCTCCCTCCCTCTCTCTCTCCCCTTCTTTTTCTATTCTGCTCCTGCTTCTCCCAGGTCTAGGTCTAGTCTGCAAGTCAAGTCCTACTACTTTCTCTCACTGGACTCTTCAGATGCCTCTGGCTGTGCTCTCTCTCATACCTACAATAAAACCTTCCCACGGGGTGGCACGGTCATGTTGTCAGTTTATACCGTTTAACACACTGGTCAGCTTGTAATGGACGGACTACAGCACTAGAGAATGGACGGACTGTAGCAATGGCAGAGAAAGCAGTCACTTAATAGAGACCTCTCCGGGGGACTGTTCTGGAGACATTGAAAATCTAGTAATAGAATAGTGTCCAGCTGTTCATGCCATAGCACAGAATAAAAAACAAAAGTATAATAGGCAAAAATGAAAGTGCAACAGAAAAAATGCCTTCAGTCTCTTGAGTTCTATATGAAGAGAGTAGCTCTCATCTTAGAAGTAATTGTCGCCCACCAAATATTTATTTCGAAACAAAATCCATCTAGAAGCAACGGCCTTTCCCCATTTGTGCAACAGCTCATTTCTGAAGAGAAGTAATAACTCCTGCGCGGATGTGAAACTAGCGTTTACGGAGTGACTCAGTGTGTTAGACACCTTCATTGAAATCTTCTCTATTATACATAACTACCCAGTTTGGTGTGCATTATTCCCACTTCCATATAAGAAACACGTGATTCAAGCATCAAGCATTTCACAGAGGATATTCCCCAGGATCGTGGTTTTGTAAGGTTTCGGCTAACAGTCGCCCTGTGATAATTAAATGCTTAGGAGAATTCTTGGTTGGGGAAGAGTAGGAGGCTGGAGTGAATAGCTGACATTGTGGAGTTCCTTGTCCTCTCTTCTGCCTTGGGAACTTTGGAAAGCCCTCTGCCTCTTAATTCTGGGGGTGGGAAAAGCTGTCCCCAGAAAGCAACCAAGAACTGGAGAGGTAGCCACAGATCTGCCCTACCAGGCCTGGCTGGGCTTGCATTTTTATGACAGTTTTAGCTTACTCTCAGAATTTTTCAATCTCATCTCCCCTGTATCTGGAATTACAATGGCAAGCCCAATTGACAAGTTTGGGAATAAATAAAACTGACATTTGCAATGAACACACACACTTGGCTACTGGGGGCAGGTGGATCCAGCAGTGTTTGCGTCCTCGCTGTCCCCTTCAGCATGGATATGTGGGGGTCAGTATGTAGGCAGGTTGGTTGAACAGAAGTCATTAAGAGAGAGTTTGCTAAAACCTGAGACTATGGCGTCTTCAGCACTATCAGGTCACACTCTTATGCCTAGGAAGTCCTGGGTAGGTAACATGCTCATATGTAAGCCCTTTAATTTTCCTTGAACATTCTGGGAAACTGTTGGTCTAAGCCTCATGAGGGCAGAATTTCTTAGGTGGCAATGCCCTGGGACCCCTCCCGCAGGAACCTCTACCATGACTGGAAACCTCTAGTGTCAAGAGAGGGAAGAAAGAACTTCATGTCCTAAGCGTCAACTGCCCTCTTCAGATTTTGCTTATCTCCCTCCCTCCTTCCCTCCCCCTTTCTTCCTCCACTCCTCCTTTCTACCCCCTTCCCTCTCTTCTTTTCCTTCCTTCTCTTCCTCCCTCTCTCCCTCCATCCCTCCATCCCTCCCTTCCCTCTTTTCGGAATCAAACATAAACATGGAAACCCAAGCAGCCATATTATCCACGTTAACCAATTAACCAATAGGTTATATTCACTATTAGTGACTCGGTTCCCTCTGACAATGGGTGACTGTCACAAGGGTGGATTTTATGAGTCTCTCTTCCCTTGGGAGGAATCATTTCCCAAGAGACTTCTCAGCATCTCAGGCATGTGGACCCCAGATAGGTCAAGTCCACAAGTCTACCAGATACTGGGCAGACCCTTCTCAAAGCGCCATAAGGTGTCACACCTCTGTATTTTCTTCATTATGGGTGGCATTCACTGTGTGTGCTGAACACGGTCCTATACAGTCCCCATGCACTGTCTTATTTCGTCTTTAGACTCTAGTGACATATATACCATTAATACCCACATTTCCAAGAAGAGAAAACCAAAGCACGGCAAAATGCACAACTATGAAGTAGTAGAAGTGGGCTCGGAATCAATGGCCCACACCATATCTAAGAGGAAAACCCCAGAACACTCATGAAACATAGTCCTAGTGCGCAGAGGACACCCTGGGGCTGTGTGAGGGCAGTGACCCTGCTGCTAGAGGCGCTTCTGATGCTCTCTGCTCTGCCCAGCTTCTTGGCTCCTCAGGACTGATGCGTGGCAAAAGGTGAAGACATAGCTGAGAAGAGTTTGGGGTTGACTAGCCCGATGGTCACAGCAGGACTTCACTGCCCTGAATGCCAGTGCAGACGAGGATGGCAGGGGCGTGCTGTGCTGCTCGGTGATACTGTAATGACATTGCTATTTATTTAATTGATTTGTTTTTTTTTCGTGAGACAGAGACTGGGTCTCCCATAACCAAAGCTGGCCTTGATTTTGTGGTTCTCTTGCCTCCATTTCCTGGAGACTGGGGTTATAGGTATGAGCAACTGTTCCCGGTTTCTTCTTGATTCTTTTCTGTTTCTGTAGTTACAGGCAGAGTAGGCCCTCCTAATCTCGTACTAGTTTGGGACCAGAAGGAATAGTGAAAGTGACAGTCTGTTTTCTCCTTGTAGTTTTCTTGCTGCTTGAAGACTTTCTATTTGTAAACATTCATTCTAGACTTAAAAAAAAAAGTTGCTCCAACCTCCTTCAGTGTTGCCCATAAAGCAGTGTGAAGCACACTCAAGCGTGCGGATACTGTTCTGACTCCTCATGGTGCCATTTAGTAAATCCTTGGGTTCTAGTTTAGATGGATATTTTTTGCTTTTGTGCCACTTTTTTTCTTAACAAATTAAAGACTAGAAAACCTCTTATGTTATGAAGCAAAGAGCGAGGCAGGTAGGGAAAGGGACATAGAAGAATTAGCTGACCATGAACTTCATCAAGCTAGCAGGGTGCATTCCTCCTGCCCCAGCTTAGTTGCCCCCTCCAGGTGTCCTGCCTTGAGTTCTTGCCACGATCCCCTCACTGATAGACTAGGACCCAGAAGTGTAAGCTGAAATAAACCTCTCTTTCACGCGGTTGCTTTTGGTTACAGTGTCTGCTGCAGAGACAGGGAGTAATCCAAACTTCACCCACACCTACCTTCAGCAATATGGTGCTGGGTTTGCACCAAATCATTACCCATCCTCAAGCTGAAGTACATGGGCCACCTGTCTTTTCTTTTGCCCTGTGGTGACATGTATGGAGCAGCAAGAAATGCCATGCGTTCTGCCATGTATCATGTTAGCCCTTCCACTCAGCCCCAGACTGAAGTCAGATTAGCTCTGACATACTCTCAAATTGCACTAGGTCTTCTTTGAATAATAGGTACATTTCAGATCTTTGTATAAATCATTTCTCTTCCCAATCCTTCCAACAATTACACCGCAAGAGATAGTTATATAGTTATTTTGGTATTAATTGATGGCTGCTAAGGAGAAGAGAGTTGAGTAGAAGGAAATGCTAGCACAGTGTACCAAAGACATGAGAGATTGCTAATCTGTTTGCTTGGTGGATGTTCCCTTGGGAGTTGGTTCTGGTCATGCATTTCTATAAGAACCCCTTACCGCTTTCAGAATTCTGGATCGGAAGGTCACTTCTCTAGGCTGCCTCTGTTAGTTGCTCTATTTGGTTGACTGAAACAATCTAATTATACAGATATATTTGTGTCAAGGATATCCCAAGGAAATTATAGTTCTTAATTTTCTCTGTGTGGTGTGTGTTCGTGGAAGTATGCCAGTGTGCGTGGGTGCTTGTGCACAGTGTGCGTGGGTAGTGTGTGGGTGCCTGTGCACAGTGTGCATGGGTACATGTGAACAGTGTGCGTGGGTAGGTCACACAGCACGCTGCAGGGCTCTCCCTGTCTCTGCCCTGGTAGCACTGGTGTTAGAAGTGTGCACATGTATATCTTGCCATTTTTAAACTAGTTTTCATTGAATTTGTTCTTCACAATTTCATACATGAATGCAGCACATTCTGATGGCTGTCACCCCCACCTACTCACATCCCCGCCTCTGAGACCCCACTCCTCACTACAAGTCTTGTTCCTTACATTCACACCTGTTTGTTCTGTTTTGAGGCCCACTGGGCCCACTGTGTGACCGGAGGTTTGGAGGTCCCCATGCTTGCATGGCAAATACTTCCAAGGCTGAACCATCTCCCCAGCCCTAAACCTTAGATTTCTGTTTCTTATGACACAAGTATAGAATTAAATGGCATCGTGTATTTAAATATAAAACTTTAACAAACTGGAGCATATGAAAAAGTCTCCTTGACTTCATTGAGTAACAAAATACTCAGGAATTTAGGTGTCATTTTTGAGTTAATTGCTTCATTATAGTAAAAGCATAGAGTTCCTTCAAAGAGCATCTGTGTTTGGGTAACGGTCGGGAGTGCACTTGTGACAGCATTATCATAGCTGCTTTGCGTCCTGTGAATGCACCTTCCTTTTCCCAGCCTGCCTTCTGGGCTCAGAGTTTGCCTGGTTCCTTGGAACTTCCTCTGAGAGCCTTTCAGAATGGATGCTGATTAAAATAAATGCCAGCGGCACGTTGATGATAGGGCCACCTGGTGGCCGCGATCCACTACTGAAGGAGGTTAAAAACAGACAATGGCTAAAGGGAGAAACAGAAATGAACAAACTCATTGATTTTTAATAGCCCCCAAAGGAAAACGCAATTGTTGTTTTAATGGATGCCTGATTTAAAATTAGCATTTTTCTGTGGTCGGTTCTCTAGTACAGGGAGAGGCAGGGCTACACTTGGGTTGTTTGGAGACACCAAGAAGCTGTGTTTTCCAAGGAGGAAATCAGATGCTAAACGTTTGTATCCTCAAATTTAACCCGTTCTTCTTTCTCTTCAATCCTTCTTTTTTAACCCCAGGGTGTGAATTTTCTCTCCCACATGGCTCTATCACAGGAGGTTGGTAATTTAATGAATTTGAATAAATGGAAACCAACGTAGCCCTAAAAAAGTAAACCAAGTGCCCCACTGGTTTGCATTCTGTCCCTCATCCTATTTTTATTAACTATTAACTAATCCGCCGCCTTTTTAGGCATAGAAATGACTTTGTGGCATTTGTTAGTTTACATGATGAAAGTGAGGCTCAAGTCAAGGTCAGGGAAGAAAAGACAGCAGTGTAAAGAACGGGAAGGTTTCACAGTACCCAATAAAGGCATTTAGGAGGAATAAAGGGGAAAATGGCTGGGGAATTTTCCTTTTGGTTAAGTACGTAGTTTACACTGATTTAAGACCCTCTGAAGGGCCATTCTTTCCCATTTATGAGGAGCACAAGTGAGGCTGTCACGTGACTAGTGAACAGTTGAGAGCAAGGGTCCTCATTCCTTCACTGTGGAATGAACATTCTTGGGGGGACCCGGCTGTAAAGACCTGTGGCAGTTTGTTCTTGTCTCAAAACCCGGAGACCGTAAATGACAGGGAAGCTAACAGATATCTAGGCATTTCAGATTTAGCCAAGAACAGGGAAATCTTCAGCTCCATGCCTGTCTTTACACCCAACATAGTCCTGCTTTTGAAACCATCGGAGAAGGACAGTCTACAGTTTGAAGGTACTTTGTACTACTCTAACTACTGCCAACATCCAGAGTAAAAACAGTCCGGCAAATAACAGTGGAGTGGTGCCCTCACGACACCCCCAAAAAGGTTAGCTTAAAGTCCTGATAACCTAATGTCCCAGGGTGTGCCCTTATCAGAAAATAAGGTCTACAGAAATAACCACGTATAAATGGGGCCATGAGGGCAAGCCATATGCCAGTATGACAGCTGTCCTTTCAAATGATGAATTCGGGAGCTTAGGTGTTGACAGAGGAAGGGCGGTGTGACGAGAACCAAGGAGAACATGATGTAAAGGCTGGAGGTCAGCGGCCCTAGGTCCCAGATGACCTAGACTACCTGACAAGCAGAAGCTGAAGGAGCAAAGAGGAGCCTTTCTTCACTGGTCTCGGAGGACACAGCCCTTGACACCTTATCTGTAAACTGCCAGTCTTGGCACTGTGAGACAGTTCTTTTTAGTTGATCTGAGCTAGTTTGTGGCACTTTGTTATGGTCGCCCTGGAAACCTAACAGAATAAACATTTTTCTAGGACTTTCCGCCGTGCTCTAGGATGGGGACCTTTGGGGAACTCTCTTATTTAGCGTTTAGAAAGACTATGAACATCTAAGATGCTAATAGGTGTGGGTACCATCTTACTGAGATAAGATTGCCTGAGTAAGGAAGCTGAGAAATGCATAGAAATCTATTAGGTCTAGTTTCTGATATCTCTCTCTCTCTCTCTCTCACTGTCTCTCTCTCCTTCCCTCTCTCTCACTCTATGATTGTACATGAGTGTGTGTGTGTGTGTGTGTGCGCGCGTGTGTGTGTGAAAGTCTGGTTTTCCTTATAGGATCACTGAAGGTCACAGATATTTTCAAATGTTCATGTATCATCTGAAACTAACCATCTCCATCCTGAACAGAGTTATTTTCTTTTTTTATGTACATTGATGTTTTGCCTGCATGTCTGTGTGAAGATGACAGATCCCCTAGAACTGGAGTTACAGACAGTTGTGAGCTGCCATACGGTTGCTGGGAATTGAGCCCGGGTCCTCTGGAAGAGCAGTCAGCGCTGTTAACCGCTGAGCCATCTCTCCGGCTGTTATTCTTGACCTTCTCTGGCAACCCCACCTTTCATTTTCAGGGTCATGATAGGGTCTCAAGCAATTTCTCTGACAAGAAAAGGTTGATAATATTCTCTTGACTCCTCATAATTTGTAATTTATGGCCTTTTGGGCCTCTTCCTCCACATCTCTCTCTTTCTGTCTCTTTCCATCACCCAAATCAATGCAGTTTAATATGTGTAATAGAGTGAAAAATTTACATGGAGTCAATTTTCTGCTTCAGAAGAATTCCTCTTTAGAAAACCAACCGCTGCTTTTGTAAAAGGACTAAATAAAGCGGCACTGAACGGCGTAGATCCAGAGATACGAAAGTAGAGCTAGAACAAAATTCAGAATGTTGTCTGCAAGAATAATCCTGCCAATTCTGAGAGAAGATTGCTTTATTGGATATCAAATTGGTGCCTCCGCTTTATAACTAATCATTTCTACTTTGCAGTTCAACTCCCTAATCAAAAAAAAAAAAAAGCTAAGAGATAAGTCTAATTTATAACAATCCCACAGGTTGAGGAAATTAAAAAGGAAATTCCAAGTAGATTAATACTTACCTAAAAGTGGACAGCTAATTGGGCTTTTAGTGAGGGTATAAAAATTGAAGATGTTTAGGTAGATTTTGACCACTCCATCCAAAAGGGAAGGAGGACTCTCAGGCTGTAGTTGGTTGTCAGCCCCCAAGACGTTTCTTTATCTAGTATTCTTCATCTTCATAATTTTGGATGTCACTTTCCACTTGGTGGTCTATCTAAATCACTGGGCTTCGGAGGTCTCTGATCTTAGCCCGTAGTTGTTAAGTCAGGGCAGGAGAATCCCAAGGGTCAGCACTGCCAAGTGCTGGAGAGATGAAGAGCTGTACCCATCAGGATAAATATCGCAACTGGGGAATTTAGATTGTTTTCCTGCCAGATCCCCTGCCCTGTTGACCAGGGAACCAGTTTTCAACTGCACATGGTAAGGACAGAGGCTGGAAGGACAGAAGGAAAGTGTGTTGACCTCTTCTGAGAGGACAGAGGACTCACTAACTGTAGTGATTTTGATGAAAGATGGTAAGAGCTTTCAATCATGAGTATGGCTGGAAAAGAGAGTTAGTTCTGAAAATAGCTCTGAGATTGAGCAAGCAGGATCCATCAGCTTAGCCACCAATGTGATTTGGATATAAAATGTTCCCCAAGGGCTTGTGAATTAGACCTGTTCTCCAAGGCAGCATTTAGAGGTAAGACTTTGGGGAAGTGATCGGATCACAAAGGCCCTGGCCTGATAAATGGATTAATCCATTGTGGTGTCATGGGATCAATCCATAATGGAGTCACCCATTAATGGTGAGTGATAAACACTGTGGGAGGTAGGGTCTGATAGGAGAAACTGTGTCTTGTCTTGAAGTTTTATTCTGTTCTCAGCCTCTTCGTACTGTTTCCTGGACTTCAGGAGGTGAGCGGTCTCCTCTGTCCCATGCGCTCACCAACCATAGTGTTCGGCCTCATCTCAAACACAAGGCGATGGAGTCATCTGACCTTGGACTTAAGCCTCTGAAACAATGCAACAAGATGCGTCCTTCTTCCTTATATTGTTAGCTCAGATATTTTGTTATAGGGAAAAAGTAGACTAACACAATCCATATATAGGGTTGTGCTTCAGAACACGGCATGGTAGCTCTAATGTAGTTTATTAGTGACTTTCTGTGCTGGGACAGAGTGCCCCGGCTAAAGCAAATGAGAGAAGAAAGTGTTTTGGCTCACAGTTCAGAAGGAGCACAGTCCATCATGGTAAGGAAGGCAGACAGAAGAAGTGTGAGGCCAACATGGCCACCAGGAATCTATACACAGGAAGCAGAGAGAAGGAGAAATAAGTGGGGCCAGCCCATAAAACCTCCATGCCTGTCCACAATGATGTACTTCCTCCAGCAAGGTTCCACCTGGTAAAGGTTCCATAGCCTTCCCAAAGCGTTCCATCAGCTGGGGGACCAAGTCTTCAAATAGATGATCACATCAGAAACATTTACTATTCAAACCGGTATAGGCAGCTGGTTTTTGGAAACCGGTTCATTGCCCACAGGTTGGGAAACGAAATCAACTGAGTCTTGAGTAGTGTATTGTCATAGGCGAAAGAAGGAACGGGTTGTTTCTTCATTGTTGTGTTTTGCTTTTTTGCTCGTTTTTTAGTAAACTGTGTCTTGGAAAGGGAAGCTCTGTGCAGACTTGGGTGACGTCAGTAAATGTGTACTAAAGCTATCTCTGCTTGACATTCTTCAGCTCCGGGTAGAGCTGTACTTCGGTCTGCTAAATATTCAGTTTTGTCATAGGGTGGCAGGGTGAAGCCTGTGGCAGAGAGGAGCGGAGAACAGAAGAAAAATGAACTGGGTGCTTTCTTTGGGACCTACTTTCATTTTCCAGGTAGCTCGGGGAAGAGCACTTGGAGGCTGAATCGTGGCTTAGACTAGGAAAGGAGCAGACCTGTTCACTCATCAGCCTGAGATCATCTTTTAATGTGCAGAAAATTATTTGATATTTTTTTCATGTTTAAGGAATCGTGGTGGAGGACTTTGAAGTTCTGCACCTTCTGTGGCTTGTTGTCTGTGTGGGTTTGTCTTGGGGTTTTTTTATACATATGCATAGGTATGGGAAAGGCATGTGCTTGGGTCAGCTTTGGTGGTCTGCTTCTGGCTTGTGGGTCTCCAAGGTCCATATAGACAGGAACCTTACAAACACAAGATGTTTGCTAATCAGAAACAAGAGACTTTCCTTTATCATTTTTTTCTATCTTATGAACAATTAAATAATCTATCTTATGAACAATTAACGCAGATATAAGAAGCTAGGGAATGCTGATTTTTGTGTGTTTTTCCTACATGGGCATGGTAAGCTTAAGTAATTCCCATAATTGCTATTCCTTGTTTGCCCTGCCTTTGGAATTTTTGTATGCAACTTTCTCTTTTGAAAATGAAAATTCTAGCCTTTGGGAAGGAATGTATAGGAAACGATTCTTTTAAGCATTTGAATAAATTAACTGCATTTCCAATTCAAACCTTAAAATTCCTAGAATATTCTTCTTTGTCTTCTCTGCTGTTTTTCGAGTTGTGTTCATTTTTGTAAGGAACCCCTGAGTTTATCTAGTATGTTTGCTCCTAGAGTAGAAATCAAAGTATATTTAAAAGGCTGTTAGGATTTGTTGTTTAAATGGTTTCTTTTAGATTTATTTATCTGTGTAACTTATGTGGCAATAACTTATCACTGAATACTTGGAATTTATTCTATTAGGTTTTTCCAAAGCAAGGCACACCAACTAATCATCATATGATTTCCTTTTATAACTCTCATAAAATCTAGATCTATCATTTTCAAGTTTTAAAACCTAAAATTTTATGTCGATAGCAACATTAGTATCAACAGCAATGCAGTCTTTCTTCCTCTATAATATATTTTATATCCAAAATAATATAGTCTATGTATAAATTCAGTAAATAATTAAATGACCTCGTTAAGTTTAACAGAAGGATTGAGTGTCTTCTATCTCACCCCCTGTATATTATCTACAAGTTGTGACTAGGGATACTGATATCTTTGTGGATGACATGTATTCACTGAAAAAATATTTATGCAATACCTACTATGTGCTAGACACCAAGAAAGCTAAAGCACAATATACAACCTCCTTTCTGAACTTACAGTTTATTAGGATAAATGGACATGGACAGATAGATGTTACATGATGTAAGACAAAATTACTAAATGAGACAAGACTATAAAGTAACATTACCCAAATGATAGTATGTGTGATAATTTTGAGCAGTTGACATAGACAACACTTTATGTTTTTATTGTGCATGTTTTTACCTCAATTTATGAGGAATAGTACTGGCTTTCCAATGTAGCGATGACCTACAATTTCCCATAAAGTTAAATGTACTTAAGTAAAAATATGAGAATTCATTTAAAGAAATCAATAAAGATAAAGATAGAATGGTAGTGTGTGAATGTGGAAAACCAGGGAAGAATATGAAATAAAAACCGAGATATGAAAGGCACAACACAGCCGCATCAGTGTGGTTCAGGAAAGGTTTTGGTAGGACAAGGAGTCGGGGCAGGGTCTGTGAAGAATGAAGAGAAAGATAAGGCTGTCCCCAGTGCATCCCTTACCAGGACCAGTGACCCTGGATGTCAGAAATGACATCATATCATGTGTGGTCCCAGAGAGGAGCCGAGAAAGGATCTGTGTCGAGGATGCTGGGGGAGGAGATACAGGTTTAGGGGGAGCAAGGCTGTCCAGAGCATCAGTGATACACTGAGGGATTTGGGCCCTTGCTGTCTTGGGCCAGCGTTACTGAACAATGAGCAAGGAAGGTTCCAAAAAGTCTATTGGGTCACACATGTGCCTCCGGGCATGAGAGTCAACCAGTCACTCATGAGGGTTTTACTATCTGAGGTGGATGTCCTCTTTACCAGTGGCTGTGGTCTATACCAGCTCGTGACTGTGGCCCATAACAGCTCAGGACCTGAAAAACCAAAGGCCAGGAGGCAACATTGGGTATGGATATTGTTAGGTGTGAGTGTGGAGGTCATGTCTGTTGCAAGGCTAAAACGGCATCAAAATATAGGATACCAAGCAACTCCATTAACTTTCTGCCAGCAATTTGCTTATGGTTGGGTTCTTTTCTCTAAATACCTTAGTTGAACATGTAAAAGAAATACAGTAATCTGTTATTAGATTTGTGGTAATACGTCTTGGCTTTGTCTTCTTAATCTAGCAGCTGTGCACGTGTGTGTGTATGTGTGTGTATGCATGTGTTCAGGTGTAGGTGTCTTATATGTGTGCACATGTATATTTGGTGTCTTCCAGTATATATTTGCATATTTATTTGGCTGTCTTCCTTAGTCACTTTTTGTTACTTTTTTTTTTTTTTTTTTGCTTTTTGAGTTTTGCTTTTTGTTTTTTGAGACGGTTTCTCTGTGTAACAGCCCTGTTACAGGCCTGGCTGTACTGGAACTCACTTTGTAGACCAGGTTGGCCTCAAACTCACAGAGATCCGCCTGCCTCTGCCTCCTGAGTGCTGGGATTGAAGGCAGGTGCCACCCCACCCCCCTCACGCACCGTCTTTATGTTATTTTTTGAGACAGTGTCTCACTAAGCCTAGAGCTCTTCATTTTGGCTAGACTGACTGATCCGCCGGCTTAGAAGGTCTGCCTATCTTCACCCCCACCCACTGGCTTTGGGGCTAGAGATACACGTTTATGTGCTAGGCTTTTAATAGATTTTATGGGAGTACTGGAGGGCTGAACTCGGGTACTCATGCTTGTTCAGTGAGCACTTTACCCACCGAGCCACCTTCCTAGGCCCCCGGGAGCTGCTCTGTTCAGACAATTGTCTGTGACTGGGGCAAGTCTCAAGTTCTCTGTCCCATAGGTTGTCCTAACTTTCTCATGTGGTTTGCTGGAAGGGAGCCTGGTATGGTCATCAGTCTTGCAGTATGTCTCAGTTTTATATGAGGTATGCCTTAATACAGTGTCGGCATTTAAAACACGATCATGAAATGTCTTGTAACATAACAAAATTCAATTTGGAGAAAAATATTCATAAATAATAAAGAATCAATTTTTCTACTTAGCTGGAATTTCTTTATTCAGTATGAGCTGCAGAATGGTACTGTTTGCTTCTCAGTGACTCTGGCGGCATCAACGTGGAACTGTTTTCAAATTGTCATCTGTCCTCTAGGGCAGGCAGGGACAATGACTGGACCCCATTGCTCCTTCGAGCAGAACGTCTGATTTAATTTATCTTTTACATCTGTCCTCTGGTGACATTCTTATCTTTAAAATAAAGATGAAAAGGGTAATAAAAACTCCAAGCAACAGGATACTTCCTTAGGTGACCCAGCATTCCAAACAATAATGACAGTGCTTGCTCATCACACCTGCTGGGGCTGCTGGGGTGGTAGTATACCCTTGGTGACAGACATATTGATAAGTAAGGTCATCTCTGTCTAGGCTGGGGTTAAAGCTTACAAACAGAAAAAAAAAAAAAAAGAGCTTGGGTATTCCTTAGTTACTCTATTAAAGGTATAATATAATCATTCTCCATAACTAAAATTTGAAGGTATTAAAATTTAAAGAAATAAAATGCATATATAATTTTCTCACTAATAGTTGATAAACATATAAGCTCTGTTTTTTCCTACCTAAAATCCAGTTCTCTACATGACTTGACTTTTAGGGTATCCAATTCACATGCCAAATTTTATCCTGCCTCTTTGCATCATATTCTCCCCAAATCTTCTCTGTTTCAAAGAGAACTTCACTGTCCCCCAAGTCGTTAAAATGTAATCCTTTTCTCATTGATCAAATTAATCACATCTATCAGCAAATTGATTTAGGCTTAAAATACAGAGCCAGAAGCCCTTACCGATAGAACTCTGTTTGGCTCATGGTAGAGAACTCCCTCAGGTGCTAGAATTCCATAGACAGCAAATCTACAGGTGCTCAATATCCATGTGCAAAGATATGATATTGGCACATAACCCTCTTCTCTGCTTTCTGTTCAACTCTATAGCTACTGCACTGGTCATGATCCAACCCACTGCCACGTCTAGACCACTGGCATAGTCTCCTGTGCAATCCTACCTATTCATAGTCTCCTGTGCAATCCTACCTATTCAAGGAATCCTTTGTAGCTAATCCCCATGGGGTAACCAAAAAAAAATGATTTAAAAAAAATGAAAATCAGACTGTGACATCTTCTATGTTTCAAACTATTCCCTGCCTCTCATTGCATTTAAATTCTCAGTCCTGGTTTCCAAGGTCCTCCAGGGTGGGGCCTGTCTGGCTTTTGGGAGTTCTTTCTTGTTTCTTTCATTAAATGCATACCTTCAGCCACATGGTGAGTGCTCTCACCCAACACGCCAAGCCATCTCTTTTCTCGGAACTCCTGGTCCTCGGACAAGCTTTTTGTGCAAGGTTAATGGATGGAGAAACGGGTTTCTTTGTTGCATCTTCATTCATGTGAGCCATTATATCTTGTTCTCACTCATTCTCCCCCCCGCCCCCGCAGCCACAGAAGCTTTTGCTTGCCACTTGGCACCCCTTCCTCCCACAAGGAAATTTCCCCAAGCTGGTCCCAGTCTGTCAAGTCAATATTTCTTTAGCAGAGAATCACTCCATTTGTTACTGGTTTGTTTGTCCCTCTACCTCCTGACTTTGCAAAGGGACCTGAGGACAGCAGCCACCTCTTTACAGGGAAAGGCAGGAAAAATAGGTCACGTGACTCTATTCAGCTCAGCTGCTTAGCTAGAGGCTGTGCCCTTTCCCCAAGGCTTGATTCCCAGAGACTCACCAAAGACCTTACAGTTTCCCTTGCTTTTCACTTTCTTCGTGGTGCAGAAGAAACCAAAGGAGGAGGTTATTCCCAGTCTGAACATGGATGATGTTGCGAGACCACTTCTGTATCCTCACAAGGCGAAACTTAACCCCTCTTGACTTTTCCTTATTTCCATCTGTTGAGATAGATTAGTTAGTCTGAATTCTATTTCCGAATCCCCCCCAAAAATATGCTCATTGATCAGTTAAACAGACTAAAGGAGAGAGGGATGGAGCCAGCTGATGGGGTTCGCGTTGGTCTTGGGATGACTTCATGATGCACACTTCCATCCTCCATCAAGGCAATTCACCAAACCCTGTGTGTCTTTGCAACCAAGGCAGGTTAAAAAGCATGCCATGTAACTTTACATTCTGTAATACTTTTTAAGTGCATTGGGAAAAAAAAAACTCAGAAAGGGGGAAGATAGCAATATATGGTTCACCAATAAATTGTTTTGAAATGGCATTTTGTTTTCTTTTTTACATTTTACAAATTTCTAGTTTTGATAATCAACACAAGGGTTGGGAAGGCAGCTTGACTGGTGAAATGCTTGTGTCTCAAGCAGGAGGGACCAGAATTCAATCCCTAGAACCCACATTAAAACAAAAGAAAACATCAAAGAGAAAAATAAAGGTGTATTGCCTTTTGTTATTTGGGTTTGACTTGGATAATGAGAAAAATGAATGCTTTTTAAGGAAGAGAAATACTGGAATAAGAACCCAAGGTGGGCTGTGGACTCGTGAGCCTCCCTTCTGTGCGGCTTTGCTAGCATCATCTCTTACCTTTGATAGCCTGGAGAGTCATGTAATTCAATGGACTCTATTTTATTTTCTGGTTCAGAAAAGCTGGTTTCAGGATCACAACTTGGTTTGAGGTCTAATTCTTTTCTAGACAAATGGTTTAAAAATTACATTGAGCACATAATAGAATCCCATTTCTCCATGAGCAGCGCTACTCAGGATTTTTGCCACATTTGTTTTGCTGTTGTTTATAGGGTTCAACAATTGTTTCCACAAAATCGATACTGTTTGGTTCCAGGAAAAGAAACACCATTGAGTTGAAAAGTTCTACCATGTGGCGGTCAGAGACCACGGAAAATGAATTAAGTTTGTCTTCCTCCTTGTTCCCTCAATTCACTGGAAGAAATAGTGTATGCGAGATACAGTATTGGGTTTTCAAGGAAGGTGGAAATATTCCTACGTTTGTGTCCTCAAGTACTCGGAAAAGTTGGAGATATAGTATCAAGTACCTTAGAATGCTAAGACAGGATGAGCAGGTAGCTAGAAATGCAGACCGAATCTCAGGCCCGTTGTGGACCTGCTAAATCAGAACCCACAGATCAACAAGTGAATTCCAGATACATTAATTGAGTACCCTCTTATCAGACTTTAGAAATTTATTGTCTCCTTCCCTTCTCTCTTATCCACAAACAGGAACTTGTGAGTCTACAGAGCAGAAACTCTTAATCTGGGCCTATGACTTCCTAGGTACTTGAAGGTAGTTTGTGAATCCATTGGAAATCCACATAGTTGGGCATGATGATATATACTTAGCATTTCTTAGCCATTCTAGGCTGTGGGTTCATAGATGCCACATTCCATGGAGTCCTGTTATATCAAGGAATTATTACGCCTACCTGAGAAAACTAGGAGGAAAAAATAATAAATCCTTTTCCTTTTTAAAAATGAAGATCAATTGACCAGTGACTAGATCAAGGGCTGGGGATCTGAGGGACGTGCTTAGTGATCCTCCATGTTGAATGTTGTTCCCCTGGTCCTGGTGTGTTTAGGTCAGAGAAAATCACCTGTTTTCCATGGGTCTTGTGTGTTTTACAATAATTTAAAAAGATAAATGTCTCCACAATGGGAACCTTATACCTTAACTTTATCTTTTTGATGGCTCTGACTCCCTAGGACAGAATTCTTCAGCCCTGGCTGAATCATTCTACCACAGGTGAATTAAATCTGGTTCTTGGAACTTGGGAGTGGGGATCTGGCCTGCTGGTTTTTGTTTTAGCTTCTGATGACTTTAGAGTATAGCCAGGCTGACAACCATTTGTATCAAACAATGTATTCAATAAATTCCAGAGTGGCCTTCTTGGAGAAAGCAGGTGTCTGCCATTATCTAGGGGCCAGTTGAGTCCACGTCCTCTGGGCGAGGAAGCCCCTTCTTGTGTTGGGATATCACTAGATGCATGCCCTGCCACTCTGCCTTCTTTCAGCATCAGAGACAGAGGCCGAAGCATAAAGACTCTAATCCCGGACTGACTCCGAGAACTGTCGAATCTCCCCACCTCACTCTCTCCTCTCTTTTAATAACCAGTCTACCTCTGAGATGCTTCCCAAGCTTTGTATCACATGCGACTTTTGAAATAAAAGAAATCAGAAAGGAACCGTCTCTTGGGCTCCTTTCTGGAGACACTTGATGCAGAAGAGTAATTGTTCTGTAAGTAAAGAAGGTAATTGTAAGTAACTTTTCTTTTACTCATTAGGAGTGCTTGGCAGATAGCGTAGTTATAAAACGAATCCTGAGATAGTCTACAAGCCTAAGAACACATGGGAATCTGTAGGATTCGCAATTTCAAAGAGAATGTGAAAGAGGGCTGTAGATTCACAGTAATTCACTGTCGCCAGGAATGCCTTTCGGCAAATAAAGAGAGTGAGAGCCTGGGATGCAATTCCCACTTAGAAAGCTTCCACACAAGCACATTACAGGCTGATGTCCAATTACATATGTGCATTTCCCCATTTTGTGCTTCAAATGTTTCTGGCATTATTAGATCGTACAGCCAGTTCTCTGAAAAACTAACCCGAGAGTCTACTTGTGAATTGTGCTTCTCTTCAAGAGACTTCTGACACCCCAAATTCATTGTCTCACTGTTTGGGCTACTTTCCTGGGAACTGGAGGGATTTGTACTCACCCCGTGTTCACCCTGGAAAGGTCTCTGTTCATTATCATTTCCTTCAAGATGATGAGATCACGCTCTTGAGAATGAGAGGAAAAGTGGGGACTGGAATCACAGAATAATTTAAATGTAATGAATATATGTTTAAATAGCAGCTTGTGTTCAACATTAATGAAAATATCAACTTTTAATTTTCCTAGTATTAGTGCTTTAATTTTCTCAGCTTGGAGATAACACTAATCAAAAGATTATGTTACTTATGTGATAAAGCCTTCTTCATCTCTTTCTGGCTAAAAGGGTTTTGTTACTTCCAATGGATCTCTCTCTCTTTCTCTCTTGGTTTCTCTGTTTGTAGCACTGGCTGGCTTTGAACCCACGCAGATCTGCCTGCCTCTGCCTCCTGAGTGCTGGGAATAAAGGTGTGCACCACCACTAACTGGCTACAGAGATGGCTCTGCAGTTAAAGGCTAGGCTCATAATCAAAATATATCTCTCCTTGTAAACAATTGCTCTCAGGTAATCGTCACAAGGAGAGAGAAAAACTAGCACAGTATGCTTTCATAAAAAGTCAAGAAATGCAGCAGTCTAGTAAAAGTTTGTTTATTGTCTTGGTGTTTGTCAGCAAAGCATGTGAAACATCTAGATGTCCATCAGATGCTGAGCCTAGAAAGGGGGGGTCACACAAATGGGAATTTGCAGTGGGCTGTCCACCTTGCTGAATGCCTCAGCAAGGACTACTCTGTCTTTTTCAGAAAATGTTAACAGCAATAAAATAATATGTTTTAAAAATGGGCAAAGGCTCCAGCTGATAAATCTACAGCACAGCTCCTGCACCTAAGGCTCTGGGAACAACTCAGGGTGGGAAGATTGCAGGAGCCAGAAAATCTGCGGTGAGATTGGGTCTCTTGGAAACAAAAGTAAAGTTTCACCTATGGCCTCTCAACAGTCTGGCTGCCTAAACAAGACCTGAACAAGTATAACAGCAATAGACCTACTAACACAAAAGGGGGGAGTTTCACGGGGTTGTACCCCTAGATGAAGAACTATAGACAACTAGAGAAAGTAGAGAGCATGAGAAATAGTCTTCCTTGGGGATGAGTTCCCCAGTTGGTTATCCAATACCAAGTAGTCAGCCCAAAAATCATATACATACAAGTAACAGTGCATGGACTGAGCAGGCTGTATTTATATATTTATGCATTTATGTATATATAATGTGTATATATAAATGCTATTGTAACAGATATGTATATAGATACATATACAATATACATATATTTTCTTTAAATGCCATTCTTACATATATATGTGTATATATAGTTACATACACACATATATGTAACAATAACATGTACATATATATAGTCACATACACACGCATATATATACATATATATGTAACAATAGCATTTAAAGAAAAAGAGGCCATGAATTAGAGAGGGACCAAGGTGAGGTACACAAAATGGGTTAGAGAGAGAAAAGGGAAGGTAGAAAGAGATGTAATTTTGTTTCAATTTCAAAAAAGTAAACATTTCAGAATTGTACAAAGGATTTGGATCATCTCTGCAACAATGGGGTACACATGTCAAACAACAATCTGAAAGATGCTTGTCATAGAGAAATTACTATAGGAAACACAAATAAGAGCCACAGAAATATCACTTCGGGGCATAAAATTAACATAAACTTTTTGCTAACTCAAACTGAAGATCTTTAAAAACTAAGCACCTGAAAACCTAGCAAGCCCCACATTCTTGCCAGGATGAAGGAAAAACTGTAGTCCTCACGTGCTGTAGGCAGGGTGGTCACATGGCACACTGCACCCGGAAGCAGTGTAACCGTTCCTTTAAAAACGACACGAAGAACTCCCATGGGATTTGGCCATGTGAGCACATGGAAGAGCTGAAAGCAAGGCCTTAGAATTGCTGTTCACAGCAGTAAGAGATAAGAGCAAACAGCATATTCGCCGGTGGAGGCAAGCAAAACCTGCTGCCTACCTAGAATGGAATACTTCTCAGCCTTATGGGACTGGGAGATGCAACCACAGCCTTGAGGACGCTATGCTAAAACAAGCCAGCTGTAAAAAGACGAACACTCCTTAGAATCCATCTGTGCCTAAAATGGCATGTGTGTGTGGGGGGGGAGCAACAGGGAGACACGTCTGGAAGGTCTAGATAACTCCCTGAGAAGTCCTCGTGAAGGCACGCATCTGTAATCCCAGTCCTCATGAGGCTGAGGCAGGAGGATTGCAAATTTGAAGCTCTCCTGAACTACATAGCGAATTCCAGGCCAGCCTGGACCATGCAATATGAACCTGCCTCCAACAATGGCATAAAACCCACAGCAGCGGTGAGAGAGGAACCGCACAAAGTGTCATCAAGTCACAGTAACTCCAGCCCGATTTGGCTGAACCGGCAAAGCAGTCTCCAGTCCAGATCACTTTAAAGGACAAATGAGATGTTTGGTAGGGGATTGTTTTAATGACCGTGTTCAGCTTGGGCAGCCATAGTGATTCAGAGAATTCAGTATGGGGAAGGGGCAGCAGGCCAGATCGCGGCGCTTGGGGAATTCATGCGAAATGCGGTCATGCTGCTATACGAGCACCTTTCCTCGGGAAATGGTGGGGGACAGGAGAGGAGAGCGAGGGGAAAGCAGCGAGGATTGGGAATTAGAATTTTCAATGGCGGGTGCATCCTCGGTAAAGTCGGAGCGAAGTGTGGGCGTGCACCTGGTGGGATCTAACTCGCCTCTTCCTGGTAGTTTAGGGGAGGCTGCTTGTCGTCTTCAAGCACAGATTCCTAGTCAGTCAAAACCAGCTCATGGTAACAGCTAAGTCAGAAGATAGCCCTTAGGGTTAAATGAGAGGATTCAAAACAGCTGACGTTGGTTGGTCTTGGATAAATTCCAGCTAGGAAGGTGCGTCCGGAGCTCCCAGACCTGGAGTGTAAGCGGGAGCTGCAGAGAGGATCATAAGTTCAGCCTTCTCCCTGACTGATGTTAATTTTTGCTACATCAATATTTTTGATGGATTGACTCTCCTGAAATAGGGACACTTAAAACAAATCTTAGGTTTGATTTAACTAAGAAATACATAAACCTGAAAGCAAGTTGTGTTTCTTAGCACGTTCCTTGTGGAACACCAGGCTATTTAGAATCCTCCAAATGCAGATTATAAACTGCCCTTCTTAGACATTCACAGTGCAAATTCATCTAAGCAGGGGATGTAACCGCTTCCCAAGTGATTCCCAAACTTACTTGATGGAACTCTTGTCCCATGATGGCTATAATACCACACAGAACATACTTAGGGGTAAACTTCCTTGATAACTATTATTTGCAAAGAGAACTGCTCACATTAAAAGATGAGTGTTTAAATGCTGTACCAGAACGTTTTCCAGCTGAAATTGATAATGGCACTAGCCGTGGGCACAGCGGGCTCGTAGAAAGGCTAATGATTACAAAGAGGACTCATGTTTTTCGTTCAAACAGCCATTGCAAGCTCACTTTCATTACTAGACTTTCCTGGGATAAATAAAACAGCATAACTTCCCAGGACCCCGTTCTGTCCTGATTATATTTTTGTTTACTTTCCTAACAGAATTCTAGCGTAATCAGAGTTGCCATTTGGCCTGGATGTCTCTGAAAAAACATAGATCAACAACAAATAGGTGATCAGACTTAATGCAGATACTTAGTCTCATAAGAAAACACCAAATTTGAGAACATACCCCTTTAAAAAAAAAAAGCTAAACCTGTTATTATTGTGTGGGTATGCACACAGGTGGAGGTCGAAGGACAATGTCATGGAGCTGGTTCTCTCCTTTGTGTGAGTTGTTGGGACCAAACTCAGGCCAACAGGCTTGCATGGCAAGAGCATCTACCCATTAAGCCATCTTGACAGTCTTACTATACTGTTAATAGAAAAATGTGGAAAAGGTAATGAAACTTTTTTCATGAATTAACAATTTTCAAAGATTTGTTTATTTTACGGGTGTGAGTCTTATGTGTACATATGTCTGTGTACCACTTGCAAGTCCAGTACCCAGGGAAGTCGAAGAGGGTGTCAGATCCTCTGGAATTGGAATTACAAATGCTTATGAGATACCATGTGGGTGCTCAGGACTGAACCCCAGTCTTCTGCAAACATAACAATTACTCTTAACCACTGAGTCAACTCTCTAACCCTTTTCATAAAACTTTTTAATGGTCAATTTTAGGGGAGGACTCAGAATAAGACCCAAATGTTATAGTGGCTGATATATCTAAAAAAATTCTTTTACGTATGGGTTCTTTCCTCTTTTGTCTTTCATAATTTTTTTGTTGCTGGAGATCAGACTAAGTAACCAATTTGCCATGGTTTGCCCAGGTTAACCCCTCTGTTAACACAGAAAGTCTCAATTCCTAGGAAGTACCTCAATCCCAGGGGGTTTCCCTGTAGAGTTTCCCACAGTATGTGTTGACAGAGGTTTCTGTCCTGCCTGATCCCATAGCCATTCAGCCCCAAAGAAACACACAGAGGTCTACATTAATTATAAATGGGTTGACCCATTAGCACCGGCTTCTTATTATAACTTACATTAACCCATAATTCTTGTCTGTGTTAGCCACATGGCTTGGTACCTTTTATCAGTGAGGCATTCTCATCTTGCTTCCTCTGTGTCTGAGTGATGACTGCAGACTGAGCCTTTCCTCTTCCCAGAATTCTCCTGTTCTGGTTGCCCTGACTATACTTCTTGCCTGGCTACTGGCCAATCAGAGTTTTATTAAAGCAATACAAGTGACAAATCTTTACAGAGTAGAAGACCAGCAAGTATGGATTTGGTGATGTGTCTCCACAGATAACTCGTTCTGTGGTGCTCTATTCATGAAATTGGTGTTTGGATCTAGTTTCTTGGTTAAATTGGGATCAACCTTTTTTCTCTCTCCACTCCCTCTCTCCATCAAACCCTTCTCTGCTCTCTGCCTCCCTCCCTTCCTAATACCTTGCTTTATTGGTTGTACCATTGTGTATTTCTTCTAGGAAGCATATTTGTCTGATGGTTTTTCCTTTCATGATGTTAGCAGTCTTTGATAAACAACTGATTAGCAAAGCATCTTAACAATCCATTCCCACCTCATAGTTCCTTTCCTGATACAAGTGTTCCTGGACATAAGCTGCATTCCTTGTGAAGGCTGGCATAACAGAACATCCCAGACTGGATGGCTTCAACAATAGAAATGTCCTTCCTTGCAGTTCCAGGGAATTAAGAGCTGGAGATCTGTGTGTGGAGAAGGCAGTTTCTTTTAAGGCCAATTTCTTAGGTTCGCTGCTTCTCAGGCCTTACTAGTCTTCACCTGTGGCAGAATTTGTTAGCCAATCCTGCCTCCTTACTGTGGAATTTCCACCTGCTAAGAGAAGTCTTTCTTTTCTCAACAGCCCCCTTTTGTCTCAGGTTTCTGGAGTTGCTTTCAGAGGTGTCCACGTGTCCCCTACCTGTTCCTGGACCTAGTTCAACAGCTCCAATGCCAGCCAGGATTAACATTTGCTCTTCCTTTTAGTCTCCCCTCCTCCTTCCCTTGTTTTTCTTCCTAACAGTGATCCTTTCCTTTCCCATTCTACAATGTTGTTTAGCTTCTCCTAGTGACTCCCTCTTTCCTGTTATCTCTGGTGGTTGTAGGCTAAAAAAAAAAAAAAAAGCTAGCAGTGACTACTCATACATAGTACTGCTTGCCTAATGTGGGATGCCCTTCTGCATGCTGGGAATACGTTTTATTACCATTGGTTAATCAAGAAGCTGATTTGGCAAACAGCCAGGCAGAATAGAGCCAGGTGGGAAATCCAAGCAAAAGGGAAAAGAAGGCAGAGTATAAGAGATGCCAGCAGTTGCTGGGAAAGCAAGGTATGAGGTAAAAAGCCACGGGCCACATGGTAAAATATAAAATAATAGAAATGGGCTAATTTAAGAGTAAGAGCTAGTTAGTAATAAGCCTGAGCCACTGGCTAAACTTCTATAATTAAGATAAGCCTCTGAGTGTTTATCTGGGAACTGGTGGGCTGGAGAGAAACCTCCAGTTACATGGGAGAAAGACCTCCAGTTACATGAGCGAGATACCTCCCATTACATGAGAGAGAAACCTCCAGTAACATGAGAGAGAAACTCCAGTTACATGAGAGAGAAACCTCCAGTTACACTTGCCTGTCTCATCTGAGACTTTCTTCTTCATTGTACCTAGTGTTTAAGGCAGGATATTTTGCCTGGCTGTATATCCTCTTTGGAAGATAAAATTCTAGCTCCCCCACCCCCCTCCATTTTCTGGAAGCACTCTTTCCATTGGGTGACAGGGAAATCTACTTCCTGTCTGGGTTTCACAGAATTTTTTCTGCCCCTTAGAGCTCTAAGCAAGGTCAAAGAGTTCCTCTTACCTGTCCCATTGAAGACAGAGAAGGCAGCTTTAGATTATGATGGTGGGTACATGTCACAAAAAAGGGTCACACCTTTTTTGCTATTAAAACACTCATTTTGTTATTATATTTGTGTTTAATCTGTCACTTGTCTTTCTTGAGTCCCTTAGAGTTGACACTTATGACCAAGTGCATTTGAGGAATAGACAGGTCAACATGCACCTGGAAGGCCTCTCTTGAGCAAATTACTCTATATTGGAGTCTAATTAGAGTGCCAAAAACCCAGCCAAGCCTTCCTCTGTAGAAATGTGCAAACATATGCCTCGTGAATATTTTAGGGACATGATAAATAGCCCTAACAATCCGTAGCAGCCCAAACTCAGAAAATGGCAACACCCATGGATATGAAAGGGGCATTAATTAAATATTAGAAATGTCATTAAAGCATTGCTTAATTTTTACAGCCCCAGAAATAAATTAACACATTTCAAATCCAAGGTGTTGTTTAAATATTCTATGTCTGTCTATGGCCAAGGATCTGTGATGGGGAAAGAGCAGCAACTTGCCCTTCTCAGTATTCTTTCAGTTAGAGACTGTCTGCAAGCTGGGGAGGAGCAGATAGAAGAGAGATACAGAAGCAGGGGGAGGAGAGACAGACTGGAAGAGAGGTGCACACCGCTTTGCGCTTTTGTCTAATCTGTATCAAGGGCTCCCAGTAGCTTTCTGTCCATCACTCCAAACAATGGGAATGGAGTGATGGCTTTGCCCAAAACCTGATTATGAAATAGATTTGGTGTCTCTGGCAGAACGTGAAATTGAGAGGTTGTGGCTCTGACATTGTCATACAAATGCTGAGCTATAGCCATCCAAGCTCAAAATAGAACCGCGTGGAAAGCATTAGCAGCATTGCTCTAGGAGAACAAGGGGAAGGGGAAAGAACATTCTTCAGTGTGGGCCAAGACTCACTGGTGCTGCTCCAACTTCAGTCTGCTCATGAAATACGCATTTCCACTCTTTTCTTTCTCCGTGTAGTCACCCCACACATGCTCTAGTGACATCCACCCCTCTATAGCTATAGTTGTTTATGGCAATGGGCCAAGCTAAATAGATCGCTGTCTGTCTGAGAGGGCTGAGCATCTGGAAGAATACCAGGAAAATTAAGCAAAATTATATAAAGAGCAGATAAGGCATGTTGATGGGTAGGTGTATCATGTTCCAACATACAGAACGGAGCAGGTTGAGAGATCTGGTTTCTGGGTAGAATATCTGGCCCCTTAGGAATTTTAGTCTTTCTGGAACCTCCCTGAGATGAGGAAAAGGGTCTGAGATCTGCATTATACCCCTTTGGCTAATGTTCATTGTCTTAATATCACACGTTCTAGGGCCTTGATTGTCAGGACCAGGACTCCAACAAGGTCTTCTTAACCTTAATCTCAAGCTGACTTTATTGGCCTCTGAGAAACCTCCCCCAGCTAGGTCTTCCTCTATCTGCCTCTTCTCCCAAGGATCATGGGATGTGACCTCAGGCTGGTAGAGTTGAAGTAAGGGCTCTGCTCCAATGGGAAGGGATGGAGAACAGCTGGACTCTTGAGTACTCCCTGTGTCCTACCTGTGTACAAATTCAACTCTGAATTAAGATGCCGGTTTAAAGTGATCGACCTTACTATTAAAAGCAAGAACACTCTATAATTTCCTACTTCTGCTAAAACAGTGAAATTATGATACTCGTGTAACTGAACTACTGTAAACCTACACAGGTTTGTAGCTGTTCACCCCAGTGACTCCCAACACAGTGACCCCCTGACCTTTAGTGACTTAAGAATGCTGGGCTGATGTTAATAGTTGGGTTATTGCTAAATGGTTGGCAAGATGTGGGGTCCATATATAATTTAAATAATCAAAAACTACTCAT
The DNA here is from genome assembly GCA_004026605.1 of Ondatra zibethicus. Lineage (NCBI taxonomy): Eukaryota > Metazoa > Chordata > Mammalia > Rodentia > Cricetidae > Ondatra > Ondatra zibethicus. The sequence continues at coordinate 138,612 of PVIU01003298.1, forward strand.
GAAGTATCATGGTTAGCCAGAAAAATTCTGTGCAGAGTGTGTGCTTCTAATGATTAAAAAAAATAAGAAGCAAATAATTATTTACTTAATAATAAAAAGATTAGAGCTAGGTGGGGAAGATGGGAAGATAGAGAGTGATACCAAATGTCATCTCAACAGAGGGCCAAAGAGTGATAAATCTATTGTATAGTTTGTTGCCCACAGTTAATAACAATGGATTACCATCTGAAAAGTTGCTGAGAGTAGATTTTAAGTGTTCTCCCCAAAAAAGTGATAAATATGAGGGCTACTATGCATATTAATATTATAATATGCATATTAATGCCTATATATTCTAAACCAACATATTGTGCATGATAGATACATATAACTTACATTTGTTACTAAGAATTGAAGCATTCTTAGTAAGGGCTGGTGAGAGGGCTCAGTGGGGGAAGGAAGGAGGGGAAGGTGCTTGTCACCCAGCCTGATGACCTGAGTTTGATCTTCAGGCTCCGTGTAATGGAAGGAGAGATCTGATTCCCACAAATTGTCCCTCTAATTTCCACACATGGGTTGTGCATGTTCCCCAATTTAAAAAAAAGTAATTTTAAAAGTTAAAGAAATTACCAGAGAAACAGATCAAGATTTTATAATATATGAAAAAAAAAGATGTTTTTGATGGTGAAAATCATGGGGATCAGTGGATTGTCCTGTGAGTGGACGGGGAGGGGGTGCAAGGAGAGGTGGTTGTGGCTAGGAAGCCTGAGTGTAGAGCTTCCTTAATGTTGAAGTTCTGGGACTTTCCAACTAAAGTTCAGAGGGCAGTTGAGGGACCAGGATATCTCCGATCTCCCAAGGATCTTGTAGGGATTCTAGCAAGTTTGCAGGTTCTCCTTGGGATTCAGATCAGGCTAATCTGAGGGGCCAACACTTTGGGTTTTGTTGAGAGCTCTCAAAATGACTCTGGTCTTGCCTTAGTTGGTGGCCCCGCCTGATACTTGTCCTTAGCTAAGTCTCCTTCACAGTGCCTGTGGGATGTTCCCTGGGAATACTTGTGGGCAGTCACTCCGCCCTTTCTATTATCTTATTTTGCTTGCAGGGAAAGGGGGTGGAGTGGGGGGTTGAGCCTCAGAGTTTGGAAATTATTCAGTTTTCTTCTTTTCAATGAATTTTGCTTCTGCTTTAGATCTGGGCTTGCCCCGAATGAATGCTGAGATCCACACCAAGACTACAGCTTTACCTGTCTTTGCTTCCATTTAGTTCGTGTGGCACTAGGTATTGGATGTGGCCATTGATAACGTTTTGCAGCTGCTCGTACATACTTGCCTGCTTGACTGCGGTCCTCTTCCTTTTCTAAGCCTGCGGGTATTGTCTACTGTCTGCACTGATGGAACGTGGGAAATGAAATCCGTAGCTTCACAAATATGCCAGGAAAATTATCTTCAAGAACACTAGTCATTTTATGACTAATAGCTCAAATGCATAATGATACTGAGAGATAGCTACTGAGTTGTTCATAATTAATTGATCAATTTAAACCTCAAAGAATAAGTTTTTAAATTGAGCAGTGGGGAACCTAATGTATTAACTGCACAATCATACAGAGACACTGACAAAGTGAGCTGTCTCGGCTTAGTCATCAAACTGGCAAGAAGGGATGTACCCCTGTCCAGGACCGTGCTTCACCTGTTATCATTGCGTTTATCTTAGAGCTCCGGTTTAGTAAGTAAACAACATGTACAGGGGTAGGATGGTTGCTTCCACAGCAGTTACCTATTTATAAATCTGAGCGTTGCCTTTGGATTCCTGGCTGAAAGAAAATGAACATGGAGTTCTCTGTGTTGAGCCTTGGGCGAGATTAGGGGAAGGCTTTTGTAATACTTGCATTACAAAGTCATTAATGTTAGAACTACATTAGTTAGTACATAGTGATACAATATATTACAATGTAGCAGTAATACAATTGTTACTATTCCAAGGTCGGTCATTAATGTTTGTATTTTGTTAATACCAGATGGAGTTTGTTGTTACAGAGTTAACTCTTTCTCTACATCCACACTTACCTACAGACACCCCCAGAATAACCTAGTGAGACTAAGCAGAAAGATCAGAAAAGTCAAGCATAGATAAGTTCAAAGTCAAGAAAGGAGATAACAGCAAGGTTTGAGCAGTTCTTAGATACATTCTTTACATTAGCAATTATTTCAAGCAGTGTGTAGCCGTCTTCGTTTCTCAAGGTAAAGCACTTATTAAGCTCTGATTTACTGGCGTCTAATTGGTGTTCCTGGACATTTGTCTAGTGATGGAGATTTTCAGCTAATCAAAGTGTGATCTTTTCAAGCATGGCTGTCAGGTTTCCCAGAGTGCGCATTCCTGTGGGAGGGACAGCAGAGCCCCGCGTCTTGAACCGAGATCCTCTGGAATGAGCTTTCTGCTCTTGAGGAGATGGAGGCCAGTTGTGGGCATTCAGTGCAAGGGCAGGAGATGGGAGATGAGAGAGCCAGGCTGGAGGGCCTCACGGAGAGGGTTGCCTGGCCATGTTTTCAGTCTCTCCCCCTGCAAATCTCAGGTTTCTCTGCGGGTCTCCTGTGGGTTTGGACTTGACAGCGCTTTCTTTCCTTCTGACCTGTCCACACGGATGTGGAGTGACAGAACTATCTCTCCCATGCCCTCATTTGGAGAAGCATAAAAATTAAAACTGTAACTCAAGATGTATTTCTAGAACATTCCATTGTTTTGACCAAAGTTAATTCTTCAGTTTCAGCGAGAAGACGGGATCGGATCTGACACAGAAACTGGGGCTAGTGAGCCCTGATTACTGTCTCTGGTTTATTATTAGAATCACAGAAACACGATCTTCACATTCTGTCAAGGGGTTGTCATGTCTCTTTGTAAGTATTCATCAGATGAGATTTTCTAGAGGCGGTCTCTTCTCTCTCACACTCTCTGAGATCCACTGTAAGAATACGTGGAGAAGGCGGTGTTGCAGTGTTGAAATCAGAACTCGGAGACGCAGAAACCCACCCCCCCACACACACACCCCGCTTTAGGAAAGTCGGTGATGTTAGCATTTCTCCCGCAGTGGTGGAGAGAGTAACACAAAGATTGGTACTGTCCCATTACCGGCGCTCCGATACAGTCCAGCACAGAACTACGGAGAACGTTCTTCTGGGACATTTCTGTGCATACAGGATGCTATTTGAGAGCAGTTTCGCCTCAGATGATGTGACTAGTAGCTCACCATTCTGCAGGACGATGAGGGTCTTGTTTCTCTACGTGTAAAGTGGGGGTGCAGGTGCATATGCCTGCATGTATGTGTGGAAGCAACCTCTTGTCTTCCTTAATTATTCTCCATTTTAATTTTTGAGGCAGGCGTCTGAAGCTGGAACTCACTAGCTGGCTGGCCAGCAAGCTCCAGGGATCCTTTTATCCCTACCTCCTCAGCCCTGGGATTGTATTTGCACACCACTGTATCAGGAGTCTTTTACAAGAATGCTGGGAACTGAACTCAAGTCCTCCAATACATTACATTACTAAGGGAGCCATCTCTTCGTCCCGTGTTTGTTTTCTAACTGTAGAATTTAAGAGTTGCGTTTTCAGCACCTTCCCATTCCAACGGAACAACGTTAAGTGCTGGTGTTGGTGTTAGATAGGGATATTGGTGTTAGATATTGATAGATAGGGAATATTTTCTATTTTGAATTAAAAGACAAGGGGGGTTACATGAAGGCAGAGTTTCCTAAAATAGCAGTGGAATAACTAAGACAGAGAAACTATTTCAGATGCTAAGTCTGGCCTATGAAGTCCAACTAGCTGTCATGGCAATGACTCTTTAGAAGCACCTACTTAGAGCCAGTTGTGCAGCACATGCCTGCAACCCTAGCACGCAGGAGGCTAAGGAAGTAGGGGACTGAAATTTTGAGGCCAACCTGAGCTATAATGACTTTATAAGCCTGTCGTAAATAACTCAAATGAAATAAAAACAATTAAAAGGAAATGAGTTATTGTCTGAAGTCGTGTTCCCCTTGGTAGATGTCAGAGCTAGGTGTGTGAGGGCTGGCGGAAGGCATGGTGCGGTTAGTGTCAGGCCAGACTGTGAAGACCCAAGAGGGCCTGACCTGTAGGCACTGGGGAGCAAGAGAGCACATGATCAGTTCTGTGGAGTGAGGGGTGGGAGAAACTGGGGGGTTCAAGGGAGGAGACACTGGATACCAGTGAGAAGATTTTCTTGGTGGTGCAACTGGTAGTTAATCAGGTCTTATAGAATTAGAATCTTACATTGCCAGGGTATTCATGGCTATATAGTGCGTAGAAATTTTAGGATGCGGGCCAAATAGGTGAGTATTGAGACTGGAAGGGGGAAAAATCCACAAAAAAACAAACCCTGAGAAACTAACAAAAGAAAACAAAATCTAAGCGAAAGAAAGAAGTAAAAATCATATATGAAACCTAAATGAATATAAACAAGATATTTCCTACTACCTTACTATATTTCTATAATTAATAAAACCAACAAAAGTAATAGAATATTTTGATTTTTTTAACTTTTGGAACATTTCTAAGAATGGGTCTTAGCCTTTAAATGGCCAAATCCCAAGCTAGAAGCTGCCCTAACTCCTGTCTGCGGGCTCCATGCCTCATCACCCAGCGTTGCTGGCCCTCAGTTCCCCCAGTTGCCTCTTGCTTCCTTGGCTCCCCACTGAACCACAATGTGGGTGGAGATACTGAACTACACACCAGTGAGTCCAGAACCCACTGTTGGTGAAGTTGTAAATTCATTGTGCTAGATGTTGAATTTGCTCTCAGTAAGAGGATGGATAAGAAAATAAACTAGCATTTTTCTATGAAATTTTCTTAAGATATCGTAAAAATCACGAAGGACAGAACGCGTTGCATTCCTTTTCAACTTCTAAAATTTATTTGGTAGAAGCACAGATGGTAAATCAAGGATTTTCTCCCCCCACCCCATGCCCAGAAAATGGAAAAACAAAACACACATGTGAAGTTAACCCAAAGCATTTAGAAGTTGACATCAGAATTGAGTCTAACGTGATTTGCACATGCAGTGCTTGCAATAACAGATGTTGTCAGTTTGGGCTTCTACATTGATGGGCATTTAGTGATCATCTTTGCTGCTTCCTTATTTTTTCTCAAAGCAAAGAGAAGCAAATGGTACAAACTAAAACCTGGTCCTTTGTCCATCCCAGTCTATGTCTGCCCTCTAAACTTCCCAGATCTATGTGTGATGGAAAAGTGGCAGCACACCCTTCCCGCTGTAATGGGCCCCACCCAAAGGAAAATCTACCATCAGATAGAGTGTGAAGAAACAAAACCATGAAGGTGTGTGTGTGTGTGTGTGTGTGTGTGTGTGTGTGACTGTCCAGTAACTCAAGGATTATTTCTTAAGAAACATCATGCCGGGGATTATGTCCTGTTTGAGAAGGATAGAAAAACAAAATATTGAGTCTGGCATCAAGGAGTCCGCTCTGCACACAGATTCCATGATGGTTTTTGTAGACTGCTTGAGCCATGGCCTTAGCTAACTCTCACAGTCGGCAGAGAAGCACTGGAGCAGGCGTGCAGTGGAACGCAGTATTATAAGAAACCTTCTGCTTTTGAAGAACACTACCAATAACATTGCTTTTAGCTCAGGGAAACCTCTACTGGGAAGTCAGCATCTCTATAGTGTTGGCTTGGGTCAGAATATGATTTGATCATGGACACAGATTCTATGATATTAAATGTAAGTTCTAAGTATAATTTAAAGTAATAGGTCACCATATTGACCACAGTGTGTGAGGACAAGAATTTAAAGCATGGGCCACATTCTGAACTTTTGTCTCCTAGGAACAAAAGTAATGTATGAAGGGAAAAATGTACAGATATGTCTTTAGGCAAACAAAAGTTGCTTCTGCTACTAAATAATAAATTACACTTTAGACTCGAGCGACGCCTGTATCTCTTTCCTAGTCAATGATGGATTCTTGTATGACATTCTTCTAGTCTCCAGAGGGTGCCATTTGATATGAAGCCCTTTCATATCATGATGTAGATAGCATAAGCAACAACTGTGTGCTAGGGTTGTTCTGGGCAGATAGAAACATCTTGCCCTTAAAAGCCTAGGGATATTTTTGGGAAAAGATGTCAGATTTTAAGGAAATTTCAAAGAAGCAAAGTGACACAGGAAATTGTGCATGGAATGAAGGGCAGTGGCGATGATCTTAAACAGTGCAGGATTTGTGTACACTTTCGTTTGGGAAACTCGGCATCTTGGTTTTCCTCTGGAGAACTCTCTTCTCAGCCAATCCAAGTATTCATTGTGTCTATCCCAAATTCAGTGATGGGCACATGACTCTGTCCCGGCTTACCAGAGGACTGGTTTTTAATTGCCCATTTAACCCAGTTTGAGCCAATGGAAGTAAGGCTCAACCTTATTTTTTCAAGGAGTCAAGTTCTTTACTCACTTCTAAAATTTTATTTTGCATAAAGTTCTCTGTAGCCACAGAGGTGCTTGAGAGTAAAGCCCACATGAAGGACAGCTGGATAATAGGCAGATGAGAACTGAGAACGTTCAAGCTCTACTCCAGGACTGGCTGGAGTGTTCTCTCTTGTTACGCGGACAAATACATTTCCTTTCTTTGCTTAGGACAGGACCATTTGAGACCACGTTCACTTGTACATAGAGTCTTGAAGACACAATGGAGAAACACACAGGAGTGCCCTCCTTGGGCCAAAAGGCAGAAGGATACAGACATGAATAAGCTACATTAAGAACCTTTGCGCTGAAATGCCTACAGCTGGCCCTGTAGAGGACCGGGAACACAGCTTGGTCCCAGAGAGCCAACTCTGAGTTCCCACAAAGCTAACCAGTGAACACACACAAGAAGAAACCACACTGAGCTGGGCCTTCCTCTGTCAATCAGTAATCAATGAAATGACTTGCAGACATGCCCAAATGCCAAACTGATGGGCACAATTCCTTAAATAAGGTTCCGTCTTTGTAGGTGACTGTAGCTTGTTGGAGAAAACCATTCTTCTTTGAGTAGAAAGAGGAAGGTCCCAACAAAGAAGACAGGAGCAGTGAGGGTAGAGTCAAAGGACACTCGGGTCCTCCGGAAAAGACAGGGATTCTGAGGGCCAGCATCATCCCCAGACAAAGCAGGTCTTTCCCCTCAGGCCTAGACCAGTTACTGACGACATCAGATGTCAGCAAGTTTGTAAAGCACCAGGAATTCTCGTTCGCTACTGGTGACCAGGCAAATGGCACAGCCGCTTCAGACATGGCTGGGCATTCTGTTGAGAAGCTGCATATACATTTGCAAGCAGTCACAGGCTTGAGTATTTCTCCAGATGAGCTGAAAACATACGTCTGTGCCAAAGCGGGTACATGGATGCCTGTAAAAGTTGTATTTACAATTGTCAGGATCTGAGCACAACCTTGATACCTTTCAGTGGTAAAATAGGTAAACTTCACTACAATTTGGTAGTGGAATGGAATACCAATCACTGAATAAGAAGAACTGATATTATTAAGCCAAGAAAAGACACGAAGCCACCACAAGTAGATACTGCTAAGTGGAAGAAAACCTCTAAAAAGTATACATACACTGTTACCCCAACTCTGTGACATTCTGTAAAAGGCCAAATTGTAAAGTTAATTAAAAAAAATGACTGCCAAGGGCTTAGGAAGAAGATTTAGTTGGGGTGAAGCTTAGGCAGTGTTTAGGCAGTAACTATTTTATATGATACTATAATGGACATATTTATTTGTTATGACAAAAATTAATGTAAGACAGAAATACTCACCATCACCACAGAACAGATGAACCTTAAATAGTATGCAAAATGAAAGTAGCCAGATATAAAGGCCATCCACACTGTGTGTGATTCCACTGATCTGAAATGTTTGTTACTTTAGGAATAGGGATTGTAAAAAGTTCTCATACTAAAAGTGTTTAAGTGTTAAAATACAAAGAAAACAGGTATTACTTACCAGAAAATAGTCTAAGAGGAATGTCCACACATAGATTATGACATAATGGGACCTCTTTCTAGAGTCAAGTATGAAAGCCCTAAGCTGCTGTTTAGTGCAGCTTCCTGCATTTGTAACTGTGCTTGGGAAGTGTGTTTATGTGTGTGTGTGTGTGTGGGGGAGGGATTCATGACCTTTATAGCTAGAATCCAAAAATACCTGAACCAAACTGTACCTCAGACCAATTTAAAATAGACGGATGAAATATGTAGGTGAAACTGCTTATAAAAATAACCTTGACAGAGTTACACAGATAGCTTGTCGTTGTGAGGACTTCTTTAGGCAGGGGGAGGGGGCTAAGATCCCCCAAACCAACACCTTTACTCGTCTTAGACAAAGCAATTGCAGTTGTCAAACCTTTGGGGCTGCATTAGCAGATGGCAACGGATGACTCTCCAGTAAGCATTCGTGATTTTGAAACCTGGAAAGTTGTTATTCATCTGGGAGTACCATGAAGATCTGCTAGGCATAAACAAGGGATGAAGGCCGGTTAAAAATAAATGAAAGCGGTGATAATATCAGGTTAAAAATTAGATAGACAGCCAAGGATGCAGCGTGTGTGATCTCGGTGGTAATCAAGCAAATGTAAGCTAAGGCGAAATGAATATTGATTGTAGTTGTCAGACGAGATTCTCTTAAAAATGAAACACACAGTTGAAAGAGTGGGGGTAAATGAGTATTCTAATTACTGTTTGTGGGAGTGCAAATTGGTAGATTCTTTTTCTGGAAGACCATTTAGCTCCAGATATTAAGATATTTTTAGACACGAGCTGGAGAGATGACTCAGTAGTTAAGAGCCCTAGAGACTCTTGCAGAGGACCTGAGTTTGATTCCCAGTAACCACACGGCAGCTCCCAACCATCTGTAACTCCAGTTCCAAGGAATCTGATGTCCCCTTCTGGCCATTGCAGGCACTAGACACACATGTGGCGCACAGATGTACATACAGGCAAAATACTCAAATACATAAAATGAAACAAAAATTAAAAAATAATAATTAAAGTATTTTTAGATGTACATATTTCTTTATCCTTAAACTTTCTACTGTGGGACTATGCTCAACATAACAGCTGTCCAGATGTCCAAAGCTGTTTGTAAGAAAGTCCACAAGAACTGGTTTGTGATAGAAAAATATCAAAGTCTCTCCACCCCTTGGAAATTCTACAGAGACCGAAGTGAAGGAAGTAGGCTTCTTTGAAGTGATGTGAGAATTTCCAAGGTTAGGGGGAATCCCTTATGGTCTGATTCTACTCATCTTTAGAAAACTGCCCACATGAGACGCTATATGCTTGATAGTTCTTTAAGAAATGAGGCTGCACTCAAAGCCAGTAGGACAGGAAATGAGAACATCTGTACTGTTTTATTTCTTTAGAAAGCTCTAAACTCCTTTTTTCTTTTATTAACTTTCAATATTCCATTTTTTTTAATGTGTATGAGTGTTTTGCCTACATGTAGGTCTATACACCACATGCATGTAGTACCTGAAGGGACCAGAAGAGGGTATCAGATCCCCTGGAACTGGACTTCCAGATAGTTGTGAGCTGCCATGTAGGTTCTGGGAATTGATCCCGGGTCCTCTAGAAGAGCAGCCAGTGCTCTTAACCAATGAACTATCTCTCCAGCCCCTCAGCATTCCAGTCTTAAAAAGGCTGTGAACATGTTCTATTTCATGAAAGTGATGTAACTGTTGCAATTCTCATACGCTATTTTTTTTTAAACATACTAGGTTTGAAGAGTCTGTTTAATATATGGACAACTCTCTTAAAACATCCCCACTTCCGAAAGATTGGGTTGGGACTCGATGAAGCTTTGCCTCCCAGTGTCTGCTGGGAGGGGGGGCAGGGAGAACTCAGCATAATTTTCAGCATCCAAACAAAGGACAATGACACAGTTTCCACGCTGTTTTGTCCCTTAAGAATGAGGTCCATCAATGTCTAGCCCTAGAACCCCAGGAAATCCCCAGCGTGGGCCTCCACCACTCTCTAATGATAGATAATTGGACCCAGCGAGATCAGGAGGCTTCAGGAGCCTTTCTCTGTGCTTTGCCAATTTGAAAGGACTGGCTGCCTCCTGTCTTTCTCTGGCACACCGATGGAAGGCTCTGTGCTCAGACTTCATGCCTGTTAATGATATCTTCATGAGTTTCCAGGGCGGATGTGACTTTTTACAGTGTTTAATGACTTTCAGCTTCTCTCCCTTTCCGAGTGGGATGCAGTAAAGATTAATTAGCCAGTGTCCACAAAGTGCTTTCAAGCGGAACAGTGTTGCAAAAGGGTGTACAGACTCATTAGCGTCCCCATCATTAAAGCTCTTTGGACCTTTTGGCATTCAGAAACCGGATGGTGAAGGCCAAATTGAGATTCTTTTTTTTTTTTTTTTTTTTTTTTTTTTTTTTTTTTTTTTTTTTTTTTTTTTTTTTTTTTTTGTTAATAAGGAAAAGGAGGGACTTCAAGAAGAGCAGATTAAATTACAGCATTGCTGTTGGGTTTGGGGTTTCTGCTTTTGTTTGTTCCATTTGTCTTGCTTTGGGACTGAGCTATTTTAATGTTTCCCTTATTCTCTCTTTTCAAAAGTTATGTTTTGCCTACATCATTTATCGAGAAACTCTCCAAAACAGGCTGCGGACCCAGGTGTTCGAGTGCTGACTTTACCGTCAGGAAGTCCAGGATTTGATCCCAGTACAGCAGAAAACCAGGTCAAATGGGAGGATGCGTAGCAGGGCTTTTCTTTTGGGCCAGCAACCAGCCCCCAAATCATGACAGGGAGACTTACTATTAGTTATGAATGTTTGACTTTTTCTTAGCTCTTACTTTAATCTGTTTCTCTTTGTCTATGTTTGCCTCCAGGCTTTTTACCTACCTAC